>JAOTRN010065205.1:0-13891 GCA_028566695.1 Bagroides melapterus | reverse complement strand
ACAACTTAAGAATAACCTTCTTAGCAGCAGTGAGGGCAATAAACAGTTCAGAGTCCTTTTTTGACTCACAGACAATAATAGTCAAAAATCATCCATCAAAAGGAAAAGCAATGGGTCCTTTTTAAATTGAATCTTTGTTAGATCAGTCAATACATCCTGAACCGAGGACCAGAACATTCCAATTCGAGGGCATTCCCAAAACATATGTAAATATGTACCTTGGCTTATACTACTACATAAATGACAAAATGGGTCAGATTTCCTTTTCATTGTATGTAATAAGTAAGGGGTGGTGTATGCCTTACAAATTAGCTTGTAATGAATCATTTGATGAGCTGGGTTTTTTGAGGTAGCAAAACAATTCCCCCAGACTGTATCCCAATTAATCGCAGTGTTAAATTCCCTCCCAAAAGCCCTCAATAGGAATTTTTGAGTATTGTTGTACCACAAGTGATTTATAAATTCTACTCACAATACCTCTAGAGACCGTATTATAATTTGTCCAGCTTATCATAGGGTGACGAGAAATTTTACTTGTCCATGGTACACCATAGGTTTTCAACGCTAATCTTAATCTCAGGTACAAGAAAAAGGAGAATCCTGGCAAAGGAAATTCATCTTTTAAGATTTGAAAAGATTTAAGTCCATGATCATTGTATAGATCTTTTAACGTGTAAATGCTGCATTCAACCCAGGATTTGGAAACGAACGGTTTGTTACCCGTACAAATATTATTATTATGCCAGATTGTGGTGGAATAACTATAGGGATTTGAAACTCCCATAATTTTTTCTGCCATTTTCCAAGTTTTAATGGAGTGGCTTATGATTGGGCCAAACTTTTCCAGGACTTTCTTGGATATTCCCGTAAAGAGTAGATCTTGCAGACGTATTGGATTAGTAATATTAGTTTCCAAAGCTCGCCATGGCACAGGGGAGTCAACATCCATCCAAGTTCTATGTGGTCTCATTTGGTACGCTACATACTAGGACCAAAAATCTGGTAGAGATAAGCCACCATGAGGTTTCATATTTTTATATTTCATATTTATCTTTCTTTCTATTCTTTTTATAATATTAAATTCTCTGTTTTTATATCTCTATTTCATATATTTTTTTAATCTTTATCTATATTTTCTATATCTTATATCTTTATTTTATATTGTATATGTCACGACCCCGGTCTGATCAGATCAGATATTTGTTTTGTGTGGAGAACGCGGCGTGCTGTCATAACACTGCCGCGTGCTCCGGTGTCGCGTCACCCCTCCCCTCCTGTTTTCCCCGTTAATCAGCACTAATCTCGCTCACCTCTTTCAGCTGTTCGTCCTTTGTTGTTTCCCTTTAAATTCCCCTCGTATTCTAAGTCTCGTGTCGGACCGTCCGCGCTTCCAGTCAAGTCTAAATTTTCCTAGTCGAGTCTAGTTTCCTGCCTAGTTTTTTGTTTTTGTTTCTCCTTTGAGTCGCGCTGCCGCGCCACTTCTATTTTTCCCTCGCGCTTCTCCTGCGCGCCTTTCTTCCTGCCCAGCTCAGCTCTCTCCCGTATGCGCTTTCTCGCGCCGCCTCAGTCTTATTTTCCGTTTACCCCTTTTGTTTAGTCTATTGTCCCAGGCTCCAGCGCCGTTTGTGTTAGTGTGTTTTTGTTTCTCCCTCTTCTCTCCCCTTCCCGTTTTCTCTCTCTCCCCCTCCAGTGCCGCCCTCCTGCCGTCTAACTCCGCACCTGCTGTCCAGCTTCCTGACCGGCTCTCATCCCTGACTCCGTGGGCGTCCAGGAAGAGCTGCTTTGAACTGTTTTATTTGTTGCTGAAGTCTTAGTTTCTGCCTGAACTTTAATAAACACTCTCTAACGCACCCGCCACTGAGTCCTCCGTTCCTGCGCCTGACAGTATATTGTATATTTCTTACATTTACTATTTTAGATCCTATATTTTGGATACTATTGCAGATCCTATAACTTTATTTTATATCTTTTATTTTATATTGTATATTTCTTAAAGTTTACCATTTTAGATCCTTTTATTCTACATCTTATATTTCATTACTCCTATTTTTATCTCTCCTCCTATTTGCTTACTAGTGTCTTTTGTTTATATGTCTTATTCTTCTAAGGATCAGTCATACAAAGCATTTCACTGCATGTCATACTGTGTATGTTTGTGTATGTGCTAAATAAAATTTGAATTTGAAATTTAATTGCTACATAGATTTGAGGCTAATTCTAGGCAGCTTATTGTTCCACAAAAATTTCTTTACTATTGTGTTGAGCGCTTTAAAGTAGCCAATAGGCGGTGCTATAGGTAACAGAAAATAAAAAACTCAACCTTGGAAGTATGTTCATCTTAATAGTGGCTATCATACCATGAAGTGCCAAGCAAAGTGGAGACCAGCAAAGAAGGTAATCTTGTAATCTTATCTGATAGTTCCATTTGGAGATGCCGGATAATGAAGGAAAAACTCTGACTCCAAGATAGTCAAACTGATCACTAACTGGAATCATAGTGGGTAAGAACTGAATATCTGGTTTGACAGCTAGATTAAGATTTGTTCCAGTTAATTTTATATCTGGAGATTTTACTGAATGTATTGAATACTTTTAAACATTCATTGACCGAGTCTGTAATTTTGGATACATATAACAGGATATCATTGGCATAGAGTGAAATTTTGTGGGATGTATTCATACAGCTTATAGGAGTTATTAAAGAGCATTGTCTAACCATTGCCAGAGGTTCCAATGATAAATTAAAGAGCAGAGGTGACAGGGGACACCCTTGATCAAAATACATAGTTTTGACTGCTCTCAAGAAAAATGAGCCAAACCCAAAATGGTCCAGGATGGACCACAAAAAGTTCCATTCAATTCTATCAGATGCTTTCTCTGCATCCAGAGAAAGGATTGTAGGCTGTGTAGGAGTCTGCTTGTTGAATAATATGAAGAAGCCTACATATTTTGTCCGCAGCAAATCTTCCCCTTAAAAATCCTGATTGATTGTAATTAATCAAGTCTCCTACACATCCGTCCAGCCTTAAGGCCAGAACTTTTGCTATTAGCTTTGAGTCTGTAGATAAAAGGCTAATTGGCCTATAACTATAGCATTCAAGTGGATCTTTTCTTTTCTTCAGCAATAAAGTTATTAACGCTGTGTTTTGGTCTCTGTGTAAAGTTCCCTTTTCTAATGCAAAATTAAGAGTTAAGAATTAAGGGTGCTATTATGTCCCACAATGTCTTCAACAACTCGGGGGAATCACATCTAATCCAGGGGCTTTATTACTACTCATTAAATCCTCAATAGTCAAAGGACTGTCCATTATCTCGCACTGAGAATCATTTAACTTAGGAAGATTTAAATTTTTAAGAAATTAATAAAAATTTGTTGAGTTGGTATTGAGTTCAGAAGTATACAAGTGTTGATAGTAGGATTCAAATACTTTATTTACATCTTTAGGCTGCATATATACTAAACCCTCATACCTGATAGCCGAGATGCTAGATTTCGATTCAGCGTCTTTCCACCTTAAAGCCATCATCTTAGAAGGGCGTTCTCCATGGAAATAATACGACTGTCTGGTACGGTGTATGATGAATTCAGCTTTATGTAAATATATAGATTTTAATTCTGACTTAAGAGCATTTAAGTCTTTGGCTTTGGACTCAGAATTTACCTTGTAGTTCTTTCTCTAATAAATTTATTTGTTTTTCTAATTCAATTTTACAGCCCTCTGTACGTTTTTTACTAAAGGATGAAAAACTTATATATTTCCCCCAATAAAACATTTAGCAGTTTCCCACAGTACTTGGGGGTTAGGGGCTGAATCCCCATTGATCTGTAAAAATTCCTTCCAAGAGGAGCGTAGTTCAATCACAAACGTACCATCCTGTAACAGGGATGTATTAAATCTCCAAAGGTAGTGTCACATATATTAGAGTGTTGCAAGAAAGAATTAAAACAATCAGAAATAGCTGCATCAGCCTTAGAGGCATGGGATCTGTCTAACTGTGGATCCAACACCGCATTACACCCCCCAAACACCACAGGACAGTGATCTAAACTTGCAACTAAACGTATTAGTTCTTGAAAAAATAAAGGATCACCTTCCGTGGGTGCATATACAGAAACAAACGCATATTTAGTATTATTTATACAACCAATAACGTAGGTAATTCGACCTCCAGTATCCCCACCCGATTTTTTAACTGAGAAATCAAAATTACACTTTGATACTATTGACACCCCTTTAGTTTTGTTGGCAGCAGAGGAGGAGGAAATCACTTTAAAGTTCCTATTTTGAAAACAATGCACATCAGAGGACTTCAAATGAGATTCCTGTACCAAAGTGATAGAGACCTTTTTGTCTCTTAGGTAGTCTAAGCATTTGGTACGCTTAATTGAACTATTTAACCCATTGATGTTCCATGACATTACATTTTTTAGCGCCATGTATTGATAAGATAAAGCAAAACTAAGGTGGAAACATCCTAGGGTAATCCCTCAAAAATATAACATCTATCAGAACATATACATACATAAGCATACACGTTGCACATAAAAACGGATGCATAAAACAGATTAAACTTACGTGGGTGATCTTTGGCATAAAACAAAAACACAAAAACAGTATCAAAATGGGCAGTAAGCAAAGAGTTAGAACGCACTCTTCTACCTGCCCTTAACGTAAAAGTCTTTGGATACGTGGCCAACCTAGCAATCCGGTTCATCCGTCACACCTGACCCGGTCATTTTCGGATGTAAAACCAGTCAAATTTTGCGAAGTCCTCCATAAGAACTACAGATTTGTCCTCATTCACTCCGAACTTTTGTGGCACAGTTGTTACCGCTCCCTTCTGAGATTTTATGGCGGGATTCAGATTGACAGCAAACTTTTCAACCTCTGCCGGTGACTCAAGGAGTGAAACCTTCCCTTGGTAAGTGATTTTCACTACCGTGGGATAGAGAAGAAAAGACAATATCCTAGCCAAAGCCATCACTTTCCTCTAAGACGCTGTGTGGGTACTGTAATCTGGGAAGAACAACAACATCTTTCCCATATACATGATCTGTCCAGCAGTTCGAGCTCCATTCAGGATTGCATTCCGATCTTGATAGCGCAGCATCTTGAATATAAATGTATGAGGGGCTGTTTTTGAGCGTTCACTGCTATATACAAGGTGGGCTCTTTCAATCTCCATTACCTTGCCAGCGAGAGATGGGATCCACTTAGGAAGATGGTTCTGTACAAATCGCACAGGATCATCACCTTCTGCACCTTCTTTCAAGCCCACAAGACGGATATTAGACTGACGGCTTTATTCTTCAATGTTTGCTAACTTTTCCTGAAGGGAGTCTAAGGGAGTCCTTTTTCCATCTTAACTTCCACTGTGTCTTTCTTTACGTTATGAATATGAAATATTCATATGAATATGAAAATTTATTTATATATAACTCCCAGTCTATCTGCAATTGGGGTGAATTCTTCCTTAAACATTTCCCTGACGAAACGAAGATGCATCTTTAATTCGTCGGTAACAATGGCACGATGTTCCCCCTCTGGAACATTACTAGGCTCTTTAACCCGTTTTTTATCCGGCGAAGCTAGCGTCAGTTGACGTTTTGCCATCTTCATTCATTCACTGTTAACACAACGGTCAAATTAAGTCAAATGGTGATGGTTTTACTAAAAACGAAGGAGGATTTAGGATGCCAGGTCAGGTCAGGGAGCAAGCAAACTACGCCGCCATTGCCATCGGTCCAGCTATGCTCCCTTGACCTGCTTGTATCAGACATGCTGACCAAAGTCATCACTGACTACAAACTTCCTTTACTGCAAATTTGGAAGCAGGCTTTTTGGGTGTTTTTTTTGTAGTGAATAACACAAATGCTAAAAAGAAAATGTATCGGAGAAAAAGGTATAGAATTTGTTTCAAAAAGTAGTGAAGTAAAAGTTTACAGCAATTTAAAAACAAGTAAAGAACAAAAACCTCTCAAAAATACTTAAGTATTGTAACAAAATATTTTCACACCACTGGAAGAAACCAATGTGAGCATGTCACATCAGCAACATGTCATAGATTGTCCATGGTTACCCAAAGGTTGCGAGCCAATTGTTGTGTAGGGATATTGCAAGATCATGACCTGTGTATGAATCACCTGGGATAACCAACAGGTCAGTTTTGCTGGGATTGATTTTAAACTGATGAGTCATCATCCATAATGATGTCCACCAGACTTGATGAGATCTGAGTGGAAGCCACGGTATGTGAGGGAATAACTTTACCAAGAGAGTGAGTATACAGGGAGAAAAGGAGAAGACCAAGTCAAGTACTGAGCCCTGTGGGTGAAACGGGAGTGCTTTCACAGTTCTGGGTGGTGGGATAGTGGGCCAGGGCCATGGGGAACTGGTGGGCCAGGACCGTGGGGAACTGGTGGGCCAGGGCCATGGGGCACTGGAGCACTTGAGCCATGAGTCACTGGAGGGCCTAGATCTTGGGGCACTGGTGGACCTGGTCTATGGCGCACTGAAGGACCTGGGCCGTCACGTCACCGACATAAGCGGGACGTCCTCCATATTGGACTGCAGTCTCCTGTGCTGGTGAGAAGCCTTGGCAAGCATGGCGTGAGCAGGCTCGGGCTGTGGCATGGCATGAGCATGGTCGGGCTGTGGCATGGCGTGAGCATGGTCGGGCTGTGGCATGGCGTGAGCAGCCTCGGGCTGTGGCAGGGCGTGAGCAGGCTCTGGCTGTGGCAGGGCATGAGCAGGCTTGGGCTTGGTGGGAGCAGGCTGTGGTGTGGCGTGATGTTCCTCCACCACCCCCACAGTAAGGTCTGATCCGCTCAGCCATAGAGCAAAGTCTATATATTGTGCCAAGGTTGAGGTTGTGGTGACTGGTGGCATCAAACAAGAAAAGTCCCTGGATAATCCTCATTGAAATAATTCCTTTAGTGCCACTTCATTAAAATTTACCTTGTCACACAATCCACAAAATTCTTCTACATATTCCTCTATTGGCCAGTTTGCTGGATCCATGTTTGGTTGGTTGTTTGGTAATGGGAGTGCTTTCAGTGACGACAATTTTACAATTTAATCAACAAAATACAAACAAAAACAAAGTAATCCCTAGCATGGCAATGGTACAACAAAAAGCAAAAACATGATCACTCATTACAGCCACAAAGGAAACAACAACCAACCAAGACTATGTCAAACACAAGGACTTAAATACAAACATAGAACCCATCACAGGGGAGAACAGACAAATAAGCAATGATTACTTGACAAGACACAGGTGGAACAGGGAAGCAAGACAAACAAAGCAAGGAACAGATTTCAAAATAAAAGACATGACAACATGAAACATAGAACAAGGAAATGCAATCCCCTGCCAGTACCCTCTCTAGTGGTCTGGCAGGGCATAGCCCCAGTTGTTACAGTGGGACACTGATGGAGAGTCTGTGTGGATGAGATGTGGAATCCTGCTCCTTCATTCTCACATTTTCAACCGTCAAAAAAGTCCAAAAAGTGCCAGGCACACTTCTCAGCAGCACTGCATCCTATTCTATTTCAGCCTCTGTTGTGAATACCAGTTTGTGTGATGACAATGACATGCTTTTCTATCCATGTGTAGTTGTCATGGCATCTGAACTGCTGATCATTCCTGCTGAGACACACCCAGGTCAGGATCTTGCAATATCCCTACACAATGACCTGATCTCCCCTTCAGACACAGCTCGCAACTTTGGGGTATCCATGGGCAATCAACTACTTTTCCTTTGCTAATGTGACACGGTCATGTCAGTTTCTTCTCTACAACATCAGAAGGATTCAGCCATATTTGACCACACAGTCTTCTCAGGTACTTGTTTAATCTCTTGTCATTTTAAGACAGAAATTGTGTTCATAGGTCGACCTATGAACACAATTCGTCCTCTGCAAATGATCGAATATGCAGCTGCACGACTTGTTTTCAATTTGCCTAAGTTTTCACACACCACCCCGCTGCTGCGTTCCCTCCACTGGCTCCCAGTAGCTGCACACATCAGATTCAAAACACTGATGCTTGCCTACAAAGCCATCAATGGACCAGCTCCCTCTTACCTCAAAGCTCTTATCACGCCTCGCACGGCACCTCGCACCCTCAGATCTACCAGCACTGCTCAACTTAGGCAAGTTGAAACACCTTTCAACTTTCGACTTGGTAAGATGTGCCTATCCATCATGTACAGTACCTGTTTCATCCTGCCATGTGTTTTGGAAATACTGGATGAAATTTAACACATTCTCCTTTTCATCCAGCCTGCAGCTTCCCTAGGTCCATCTTGGTGGGGTATGCCTCTTGTATTGCATTCCACTTTCATGTTCCTTAAGCCTTGGTCTCCTCTTTCAGAGCCCATAAAATATTTAAGTCCAGCATCTGCCAGTATCTTAGCAGCTTTGCTCTTTCTTGCCACATGGTAGTATGGCCTTAATATCCCAGATTGAAAAAAGGTCAACATTTTTCTTTTCTTCAAATTTAATTATCTTTGAAATATGTCTGGGTGTTGGCTTGCTAGTTCAATCATGTCAAAGAATGACCAAGTAATGTATTATCCTTTAGCTAAGGGCACTGATTTACCTCAAACTCTTCTATCACTGCTAACCTCAAGTTTGAGTGTGTGATTTGTGTCCTAGCACTTGTGTGTCTAATTCCTTCTGGCTCATTCTGTCAGCTGGGGTGGCCATCCTCTCGATGCCTGTGTATTCTCTTCTCTTCTAGGTCCTGCACTTGTCAAATTCATTTTCCATCTATGCAGTACTTTATGTGTTTCTAATAGGCTGATTGACCACTCTAGTGCTCCCCTCAGCAGCTGATCCTCTTTCCTTCTTGGTGCATCTGATAAAGGTTTTATGGACAAGAAACTGATACAACGTCTGCTGTGAGGGTTAGTGCTCCACTACGTTTTCCCAGATGGAAGGAATGCAACGTGTGTGTGTGAGGGTTGTGTGGGGTCATGCACAATGCTGTTGGCTTTGCAGCATGTGGTGTAAATATCTGTGACAGAAAGAAGAGAGACTCTACTGATCTCAGCTCTCAACAGTATCCTCTGTAGGGACTTTGGTGATGCAGCTGCTCATGATGATCTTGAGAGTAGAAAGTGGTCAACAGGGGGAACAGGGGGAAGGCTACAACAGGGGGGAAGAGCTTTTTTTTACAAAGCCCTGCAGCTACAGAGCAACCTTCCAATTAGTGTTTAAGTCTCAGTGTTTAAGTCCAGGCTGAAAACACATTTGTTCAGTCTAGCTTTTTATGAATAGCCTTTATTAGGTAAAGGAGCAGATGTGGAGGGTTCATGGTCACAGAGTGTTTGTTGAACTGGGATGTCTGGATGCTGTTGCCCTACCACCCTCGCAAGTTGCTCAGGTTTGCTCTGTGGAGGGTGGGACGCTTTGCATCCTGGGAAGCCCTCATGTCTGTGTCACCTTCTGGATCTTGCTTTTAGTTATGCTGTCATAGCTAAAGTCCCTGTCTGCAAGAGTCCTAGAGTCCTTGTCTGCAATTTGCACATAAAGTACATTGTCCATCACATGATTACAATCATACCTAACATTTTCCTCCCCTTTCTCCTTTTCTCTCTCTCTCTCTGTCTCTCTCTTCATCAGCAATTATTTGAAGACTTTGACTAAGGAATTAGTGTTGGGTTTGTGATGAACTTTGCTGACCCATTAGTTCCTCAGGAGCTCTCAGTTGCATAACTATATACTGTTGTAGAAGGACATTAGTTACATTATTTACAATCCGGTGTCATGAGGATGGGTTCTCTTCTGAGTCTGGTTCCTCTCAAGGTTTCTTCCTTATATAATCTCAGGGAGATTTTCTTTGACACTGTTGCCACTGGCTTGCACATTAGGGGTAGATAGAGCTAAATAGTATCTTAATTTAGTTTTACTTAATTGCTGTAAAGCTTTAATTGTAATTTCAAGCTTATATAGCTGACGCAGAACAGTGAAACGAAACAATGTTCCTCCAGACCATGGTGCGACATAAAATAACATAGAATCACAGGGCTAAGGACTAAAAAGTAAAGTGCATCATATGCAACCTAGTGCAAACTGTGCAAGACAGTTAGTGCAAACAATACCATATTTCACAAGAATGAATCTATTAAATCTAATTTCTTAACACTATTTGTGGACATTTGAGGATCAATTCGATGGCTCTACATAGAAATGTAAGAGGTATTTTACCCACCACCAAGACGCTTTTCACAGGAAAATGTGCGATCTGCTGAAAGAAAAGTACTACAGTCGACATCAGCCATGTGGGATAATGATCCACAGATCAAGATTTCCTTCACTTACTTTGAACATTACCTTAATTTTTCAATATCCTGACATGTCCATGTCACTGGTGCAGCTGTGTTATGGGAGCAGCACAGCACCTGACTACCATGACCATGGCGGCACAAAGTGGATGGAATTTTATCGCCCTAAGAGTTATCTTCAATGAATGACATAATCCAACCTTCCGTTGGAGATAGCTAGCAAGGGCGAGTCTCTCACGCTCACCCAGTATATGACTGCAGTATGACTATATATGTAGCAGTATTACTGGTCAACCTCATCTTCAATCATCCACATGCCACAGTCTCCCAAATCATCCCCACATACAGGAGCATCCACAATTAGTTGGTCAATGACCTTGCTATCCCCACTGTTCCATGCACTGTTCCATGCACTGCTGTTACCAGGCAGCACATCAGGTGTTGGAGGTCGCTGACTCAATGACACCTTGGAGTCTTGCTCTGGGCACACACCAGACATGTGTGGCACCAGGGTGGCAGCACTAACAGTTCTTTATTGTGATGGCCCTGGTAATCAATGCATGGCTAAAGTCTTTACGAGAAAGAATGGATGACGCTGAATGTATTCATTCATGGCCTCAGTTTCAGGCCATGTAAGGTGGTAGATGCCTTCTATGAGGAGTGGTGCCAAGAAGGAGATCACTAGTGCATCCATAGTGTCTGTGCAGTGGCTAAAACAGATTTTAGCTCATGGTATGCTGGCAGATTAGACCTGAGATTGATAAGGGCACAATCTTCTCTGGGAGGTCAAGTCACCAAAATGGAATTCAGTGATGAGCCCTTCCTTTTTGCTGGGCAGAAGTAAACAAAATGGCCAAGACCCTCGCAGTGCAGGTACTCAACATCTGTGAGTCAGTGACAGCCTATCTGCATCAGCTCAGGTGGCTCCTGCTGGGAAGTGGAGACTGAAATAATTTGTTCAACATTTCTGGAACAGGAGTGCTCTGGTGTGACTAAAATATTGGTAATGGTGATATTGGTGAGGAATCTAACCACCCTGTGATGTGTCTGCTCAGAGAGGGATTCAGAGTTCCGACATCCTGAAATTCATACTATTCCACCGAGCACTTCCTCTGTGAGTGCTTGAAAAATGCCTTGGAAGTGTCCCTCTTGGGTATGGTAGAATCAAATACCTTGTATAGTTCCCAAGCGAAGGCCTCATAAGTTCTGTAGAGGGTGGAATATTGCTCCCATTCGGCCATCGCACAAAGCCAAAGCCAGATCATGTAGGGAACCCGGGCTCTGTTGGTCAGAAACAATGAAAGCCGTGGGTCAAAAATCATGAAAAATTCATCAGGAAAAAGGATTGTGGGTGAGGCAGGTGGGATTCCCATGGTTGTGGAATGGAAGGAGCCAGTGTAGGAAGAAGACGGAGCTGGGTTACCCGGCTGACTAAACTTGGTTGACGAGAATTCCTGGATCAACAGTTTTGAGTGAAAATGTTTTAGGACAGGTGACAGGAACCATGTTTGTTCTAACAGTTAATACAATGAATTTGATTTATGATCCAATCCAATCTGACCAAATTTGTCATTTAGCATAATGATCAACAATACTGGACTATGTGGAGTACTAATTTCTATTGTATAACTTTATCTAATCTATCTGTTGCTATCCTCTCCATGGATTTCCCTATTTGTGATGTTAATGCTACAGTATGGGTCTATAACTAGATTTATCTTTGCTGGGTTTGAGCAAGTGTTCTATCTCTCATATGTTCTAAAATTTTAAATATGCCTTCTGTTCCTGGTGCTGTTTGCCAAACATAGCTTTCTTTAGATCAGAGTAAATGGCAGGAAGTAGATATTCTTTCTACTATTCCATGGTGTTTGGTCTCTACACTGCTTAGCTGTTGAGGATAGATTTTAAGAGCTGTGGATTTTCAGAAATGTCTTTAAAAAGAGTCATTTCTCCAGTATACAGTATATGCATTTGGCTGTTATAATTGTTTTCCTCAAAACTGCTTGCACACTTTTGTAGTTAACCAATGTTTTCAGCATGGGGCAAGGTTTAAGATGTTTAAATGCTTTATTTCCCTTTCTAATTGCTATACAATTGTTCTCAATACACCACAACATGCTTGTACTTCATTTGATTTCTACACTTTTTGCAATGGTTTCTTCATCAGCTTATAATGGCTGTAACCACATTTTCATTCTTTCCTTTACATATGATGTACTCTACATAATTCTCTGATCTCAGCATTTGGAATGTCTGCCTTTCATACCCCAATTCAGGTGATTATTGGATAATGATCACTGCCTACTGTTGATTGAATTGAAATATCCCATTTAATTCCTGCAATTTCAGTGGACATAGGTATCAGGTCAACAGCACTGTGTTACGTTTACTATTGCATTGTGCGGCCTTACCAACATTTAATCCTTATTGTCTGGAAATTACTTTAATTCTGATCTAGTCACATTTTTATTCTAAATCCTTCAGAAAGTGCTGTGTGCATCAAAATCTCCACACCACATACTGCATCCAGTGTGTCAGCAGGGGTTGCAGAAATCTGCCTTTTCCTGTCCTTACCTTGACTACAACTGATCCACTTTATTTCCCATCATCAATTAAATTATACAGCACCACATGAATGTATGTGAAGTGTTAATGTGGGGGAACCTCGAGGGGGAGGTACCTGGTCAGGCCTAAGAGGAGAGTAAGGGGAAAGCAGACTGGCATCCGTGGCAGATAGAGAAAGTGTGTGGCTGAACAGAGTGATGAAATGGTGTATTTTATGTGCAGACTTTTCTGAAACTTTTTCTGAAACCTTTTCTCCAACAATTACATCTCGGTGCGTTACGTGCCCCGTTGCAGATCACCATACTGTAGCTTTTGCACAGACTTTTCTGAAACCTTTTCTCCAACAATTACCTCTCGGAGCGGTATGCGTCCCAATATATTACCAATACGGCTCACAGTATTGTAGCTTTTGCAGGCAGAGTGAAGAAACACTAAGGTAAAATATAGCTGCAAGCAGCGATAACGGGCCCAAGCACGTGTGCCATCGCCGCCCGGGTGCCATCGCCGCCCAGGTGCACCAGAGAACATGTCCATGTACTGAGCTTTGCGTTCAGTCACTCAAGCAACGAACTGATGTGTGGCACCCCCAGGGTTGAGCCTCACTGACATTCTAATCAGATTCCAACCTACCTACCAAATTTTATAAGTATAGGTGCAAGTGTGTACGAGCTATACAGCGGGTTGTCCAATGGGGCGCTGTGCGCCTCATGGGGGACCCCCAGGGCTGAGCCTCAGTGAGGTTCTAATGGCCGTGGATTCCAACCTGGCTGCCAAGTTTCATGAGTTTTTGAGTATGGTAAGACCCCCAAAAGTGCCCAAAGTGTTGAGAAAAAAAAAAAAAAAAGTAAAAAAAAAAAATTAATAAATAATCCGACGAAAAACAATAGGGCCCTTCGCACTATAGTGCTTGGGCCCTAATAAAATAACATATAGCTGCAAGCAGCGATAACGGGCCCAAGCACGTGTGCCATCGCCTCCCGGGTGCCATCGCCGGCCGGGTGCACCAGAGAACATGTCCATGTACTGAGCTTT
>JAOTRN010065129.1:0-13898 GCA_028566695.1 Bagroides melapterus | reverse complement strand
GGTTTTTCTTATTTTTCTTATATTTTTCTTATATCTTTCTTATAGTGTATATTTTGTATTTTGTATTATACAGATATTTTATTCTTTCTTAGTTAAATTTGTTCTTTCTTAGTTAATTTTACTACAAATAAATCTTAAAAGAATTGAATTAATTCAGAATGCTAATGCAGGTGATTTTGATGGTGATGGTCATGTGAGGGCATATCTCAGCAATGCTGTGACCAAACATTGTAAAGTAATAACTATCTTGTTCTGGGAAGTGGAGGGATTTTTTCCCTAAATTTCCTCTATGTGGTGCTATTAATTATTTAAGCTGCTAATAACTTTTGAATCACTTAGCATGGAATCATTATAGTTTTTATTTTGAATCTGTGGAAGAATTTTTCATTTCCCAAACTGACACTCTGACATTTTTTCAAACTAAATAAAAACTGTTTTTTTGCTTATTCTCCTGCAAATAGCATCTTTGAATTTTCATGTGCATTATATTTTGTCTGAAACCTGCAAATATGGATGTCACCAAGGAGGAAGTAAGGGCAAATGTTAGCAAGTATTATGTTGTAACAGCAAATGACACTTGTCACATATATTTAGATACATGACCTTAAGTAAAGAGCCATACTGAGTTCATTTGTATCTTGGGCTACTAAAAACAACATGTGGCAGTATCTATATCTTTACATTGACACTGATCTTTGTATCAGTTAGAGTGATAGAGGCAGAAAGCCACTGGCACATTTCTTTGCTGTTTGCAGCTATATTCAGGGGCACACAATTTGAATTATTCAGCATATTGTACTATTCTTCTTCTGCTTCTTCCTTTTATTATTATTATTAGTCCTGAAAATTCTTTATGCTTGCCAACAAGAAACCTTTATATACTTTTTATGAAACAGCACTGTGATGGAGGCATACACCATTCAAGCTATCTACCATCACTAACAGGGCAAATCTGTGCATATTTGAGCAGTTTAAAAGAATAATTCTGTAGCATAATAGCTCAACTATCATTCGATTTTTCTTCTCTCTGATATTTTGGGTAAAGTCATATTTGATTTTCCATCATTTTGTCTTGACTTGGTTTTCAGTGTTGGCTTTGGTAGCTCATAAACTGTGTAAAAGTGTAACAGTGTAAAAGTGTAACAGGTAATCTCTCTCAAATAAATCACTTCAAATAATGGATGAAATTGAATGCTGGGGATTCCCAAAAATGATTAATATTCTAGTGCACTGTTGCTCTTGTGTGAGTGCATAATCAGTGTAGCTTTAAGCTAGAAGAAATTTACATTTTACAGATAATGCTGATCACTAAGAACAGTGTCAACATGACCTGAGAGAAGATCTGCCTTCAGGAAAACAAAATAATCTAATTGTCTTACCTGCATAAATAGTAAGACCACCTAGTAGGTAGATACTGCAATGCTGAACCTTATTACAGCCAATAAGATGAGGAAATGCACCAGCTTCTCGGAAAGTGAAGGGGCAATGACCAATGCATATTTCCAGAAGTTTTATCACAGAACAGGCAATCAGTTGAACAGGAATATCAGCCAAAGATCCCTTTCAGGTGAAAACAAAGATATCAAAGATGATGTACTATAATATTTAGTCACTTTTCAACATTTGTTCCCCATTTTAGGCACAGTAAAAGACTATATTAATTATAAGTCTAATAATTATTAATCAGGCTATTAGAAATAAAATTGTGGATTTTATGTCTTATAGCACCAGTATGACAATTACTGGTATTACTGGTACCATTCAAGAGAATGAGGGGAAAATGCCAACATAAAATAAATGTCACTGAAAATATAAACTTTATAAATAAATAAATAAAGCTTACTTTTCCAGAAATAATACAACTGTGGCTAAAACAATTGACAGGAACAATCATTACCTCATGATGAGAGAAAAGATTTCACATTACCTCATATCATACAAGCTGCAGCTAGTATTTTTTTTTTCCTCATATATTTTTGCACATGTACTGTATAATATACAGTATGTTCACTGGTCAGCGCTGCTTTTGTGTATTGTCTTTGATGTTTTGTCTTGTATTATTTGTCTGTAATTGTCTTTTGTCTTGCTCTGTTTGCACTAGGTTGCACAGATTAGGACTAACTTTCTTAGCTCTGTCCTTGGCTATGTTTTGTTTTAAGTAGCTCTGTCTTTTGTTCTGTTGTTCTATGCAGCATCATGGTCTCATTTCACTGTGTACTGCACAAGCTATATATGGCTGAAATGACAATAAAAGCTTCTTGAACTTGAAATTAAACCAAAAGATTTCAAATTTAGAGTTATGAATATGTTAACAGAGTATATAATCTCAATGAACACTATATAAGGAAGACTATACTACACTGGGTCCTCACATTGTTCTCTAAATTCTTGTGGCATGGATTCCACAAGATATTGAAAAAAATCCTTTGAGATTTGGGTCCCTCATATTTAAGATTCGGTCACATTTGTTGAGGGTGGTGTGGCTGGCTGCGTTATCACCCAGGACATCATGTCAAACTCACAGTCTGACTTTCCCTTTAATTTATGATGTGGCTAGATTTGTAGGAGTCCCTGGTACCTCTTGATGACCTATTTCAGTTTCTTAGACTTTCACTTCTTATCACTTGGAGACCCATCACTACTGATTAGGATGGCCCCACATGGACAGCCTAGAGATACATGGGATTGAGGACTGTACTACTTAGAAACCTTGGAAATGACTTTGGACTGCAACTGCCATAAACAGTTAAATAGCCAATAAAATCCCCAGAAGTTAATATTTCATAATTAATGTGATATCTTCTACTACTTGACATTATTGTGAATGATTTTCTCAACTGTTTTACTTAATTGTGCTAATACTGTGACTGGTGTGACTTTGTCTGCGGTCTTGCTTAATTATTTTCACCTCCGTTCAGGTACATCATGTTAAACACAACTTGGATAAGCTCTCCATTTCTGTTCCTGTAACTTTTGTTTGTTTTCCTCTTTGTTTCAACTGTTCAACACAATGTCCTAATCACGGACTCACAACCTGATATTTCCTACCATAATTTAATTGAGATTTACTATTTTTTTTAAATTGAGAAAAAAATTATGATTATGATATCATAATCTGAAAGGGAAGATGTTTCTCATCCCCATTTATGCTTCTGCTATTCTTCACTTTGTTGGACTTTTCTGCCCCTCTGATATTTTGTCCTTCTATAAACATGCAATTTCTCAAGCACTGGAAAAAACATGCCCCCACCATTATTAGATGGTTCCACTCTCGCTTCTTCAGTCCTGAGCTTTAAAACAGGAATTTGGGTGCCACCTTTAGTTTTTACACAGGAAAACTGGCCCAGCCATACATGATATAGCTTACTCTTAGCACCTGCTTAGATACAGGACTGCTCTAAACAGCACCCGGTAAGGGGTGTTCTGTGGCATTATTTTCTTCACTTTTCAGTTTTCACTCCCACTTGCACATCCAGTTTCTGAACTCATCCTGAAGTCAAATTTGTCATCATGCCAGCTTGACCCAGCTCCTAACTCTCTATGGAGAACATATCTCTTATTCCCATCTCCCACTTAATTAAATATAGCCCTTGTTTCTGCCATTGTTCCACTGAAATTAAAAACTGCAGCTGTCACACACAAACTACAGGCCAATACAATGTTCCTCTCCAAGTCAAACTATAAGAAAGGGTTGGTGCCAGCTGTAGTCACACATATGTATTCCAATAATCTCTTTGACCTTTTTCCTTCAGGTTTCATTCATTTCTGAAACTAAAGCACTGAAACTGCTCTCCTCATAGTTGTAAATGATCATCTCGTTGCTCTCCATTATTGACACTTTACTCTTTCTAATCCACCTCCTCAATATAGTTTGCCACCCTCACATTGTTAGTTTAAAGACTAACAGAAACACTTGTCCATGCATTTATCTTGATCATGATCATCATGATCCAAGGTTATAATCAGACTACAATGCATTCAAATCTCAGCAGCTAGAGACCTCACTGGCTGCTCTAAATTCACACAATTTACACCTATCTTATATAATCTGCACTGGCTACTTGATTATACAAGATGGCTACTTGTAGCATTTATGATTTAGTTCAAAATCCTCCTTCTGACCTTTAAAGCCCTCTACAGCCCTGCACCCCCTTATCTATCTCAACTCATCCATCCTTCCATCCCAACACAAACTAAATCCAATAATTGGAGTATACTGGAATTCATGCCACATACAACCTCTGAAATATTACCCTATCTTTACTTCAATTCCCAACTTAAAAAAAAAATTGCTCTTCCTCCAACAGCTGGAGTACACACATAATTCCTGTTTTGTTTGTCTTAGTCTCCATCTCTGATTTATTTTGTTTCTGTTTGTGACTTTGTTTATTGTCTGTTGTTTGTTTATTGTTGTTTATTAGTGTTTCCACTTATGTCTGTTTGATTGTTAGGCAAAAGTGCGCTTTTACCTTTAAATAAAATGCATTATTATTATTATTAGCAAATGGGGGACTAAATCTGGAATAAAGGATGTTCAACAATCACATATGAATGATGAAACATTGTCCAAATAGCTTTGGCCATATAAGCCATATATAAT
Source organism: Bagroides melapterus (assembly GCA_028566695.1). Taxonomy (NCBI): domain Eukaryota; kingdom Metazoa; phylum Chordata; class Actinopteri; order Siluriformes; family Bagridae; genus Bagroides; species Bagroides melapterus. The sequence continues at coordinate 9,298 of JAOTRN010065129.1, read as the reverse complement.
TACTTAACCAGTGAAAGATGTAATATGTATTATGGTAATAAGATTTAATATGTATAGCACACTGGAAGCTTAATAAATAAAACAATGAACAAATAAAACCTTAATTTTGATAAACAAATTGCATTCATATATGTCTATGGAAAATAGCTTTATGCTGTCTATATCCTGAATATATTATATTCCCATATTGTCCATTACTGTTTCTGTGGAATTTCAGTTTCATATAAATAGTGAAATGTCTCCTGAAGAATAATTGAATTTTATTTCAAAAATGTATTTTGTTATTTGGGATTACTGAATATCTGTAAATATATGTATTAATATTATTTAAACTTCTTTTATTTATTACTGTTGATGAATGAATCCTGATAAAGTAAATATTGTTTATCCTACCTTATAAACATGCTCTGCTAAGCTGGACAGGCTCTGAGTCAGCAGACACACACACAAGACTTTCTGGGATAGCTGCTTCTCCAATTGTAATATGTGGCCTTTAAGCTTATCTACATCAAAAAGAGAAGACATTAATGTAAACCCACTTAGAGGGCAGTGGTGCTGGATGTAATTATACTTGTCACTTGAGAGACATTGGACAAATCCAGGTTTAGAATCACACCTGGCATACCTCTGATTTTGGCAAAATTTGTGCATAAATTCTGAATAGCAGTAAAATCTATAGTTATATCTGTGAGGTCCAAATAACAATGTGCCATATTTCAGTATTAAATCCTCAATAAGGCAAACTCAACTCTAAGTATTGGCTATAGACCAATTAATATTTAATCCATCTGTCTAAGCCCATGTGCAAAATGAGTGAGCAAACATTTCTGCCTTGTTTTCCATTTCATTTATTAGACCATAATAAATATCAGAATGTCATTATGAAACCATAATTAATTATCCAATAATTAATTAACTGTTTCTTTCATTTGTTTCACCCAAGGATTCTAACAGTACTGAATAAAATGCGTGGGACATTTTGTACCTGGTTCATGAAGCTGTAAAGGAGATGCAGTGGCACACAATAGAGGAAGAAGGATGACATCTGTGGCTTTCCATTTTAAAACTTCAGGGCTAGGTAAAGAGCAAATAAATGGGAAAAAAATAGTGTTGTTAACAGTGTTACTCAAGTGGTATTCAAAAGGAAGAAATATATCTCTTCTATAGTCACCAATTTTCAATTTGCAAGATAATTGCTGCACACTGCACAGATTCAGGTGCACTTCTTGAAAACAACATGATATCCATGAGTGTCTCCACCCTACAATCAGACTGGATCAAAACAGGGCTCCTGTGATACAAAGAAAGGTATAAAAGTTAACATTTTTTAAATTACATTGTAGAAAATGTAATAGCTGCTGTCTATTGCCTATACCAAATATGGCATTCTACATTTTAGTTTTGCATTAGTATCTGTTGTGAGCTCTTGTGCAGCAATAACTGTAAGTAAAGATTCTGGTAACTGATGATCAGTCCTGTATAACAGAGTGAAAGAATTTGATCTCATTCCTCAGCTTAAACACTGGGATTTTGGTGGGTTTCCTCACATGACCTGCTTACTTCAGGTCCTTCAACAACATTTCTTTTGTATTAAGGTCTGGACTTTGACTTGGTCATTCCAAAACATTATCTTTGTTTCTTTATAATAATTCTTTTGTAGACAGAGTCGGGTGCTTGTGATCGTTGTCTTGGTGTATGACCCAGTTTCTCTTGAGATTCAGTTCATGGACAGATTCCCTGACACTGTCCTTTAGAGTTCACTGTTATAATTCTGAATTCATTGTTCCATCAATGATGGTACACTGTCCTGGTCCAGATGCAGCAATACAGGCCCAAAGCATGACACTACCACCACCATGTTTTACAGATCATAGAAGGATCTTAAGATGGAATTCAATATTTTCTTTTCTCCAAGAAAAACACTTCTCATTTTAAACAAAAAAAGTTTTGTTTTGGTCTCCTTCCTCCACAAATTATGTATCCACTAGTCCTCAGGCTTGTCCACATGATCTTTAGCAAACTTTATGGGCAGCAATGTTCTTTTTGGAGAGTAGTGACTTTATCTTGTAACTCTGCCTTGTACGTTGTTAATTTTTGACCCAATAGACTGTTACATGTCTTGCTTTTTTAGTGATCTTTGATGGTTGAACTCTTCTATGGAGTGGAACAATGGTCTTAAACTAACTCCATTTGTACAGAATCTGTCTGACTATAAATTAAAAATAAAATTAAAAAAAGAGTCCAAACTCTTTGGAGATGGTCTTGTAATCTTTTCCACCCCGATGAACAAGAAAAACTCGTTTTCTGACATCCTCAGAAATCTCCCTTGATGATCCACTTCCATAAACACATATAATGAACATCAGAACTTGTCATCTCATTGACTAAATCAGATGAACTCGAATTTAACCTTGAAATGAAATACTAAATTACCATGTGTAATATATTTGTCTAATTTGTTAATTGTATTAACTTTATTTTCTTTTAGGATTTGTGTAAATCTGATGGTGTTTTGTGTTTTGGGTCATATTTATGCAGAAATATACAAATTTCTAAAGGGTTCACAAACTTTCAAGTGACCATATATGTGTGTGTGTGTGTATGTGTGTGTGTGTATGTGTGGTATGAAGAACTTACTGTGCAACAGCTTGAAGCACTGCTATGATGGGTATTGTAAATGAGTCACTGTTTGCATTTGCTAATACTTCAAGTGGTCCCACAACATGTTTCCAAAACATTTCCTTGAGTGGTTCTCTACACTGGGTGAGAATTGTAGCCAACAATCTTAAGGCTGGAATGATAACAGCCTGATCCTCTGAGGCTAATGAGGCAGATACATGGTTCATCACTTCTTTTGTAACTGAAACAAACTCAGTAGTGTCAGGACTGCAGCTTAGTGCCTCACTCTTAGTGTTGTTGCTTTGAACTACTGGCATGATAGAGTTTAAAATGTGTGCTAAAATCTGACTCGTCAAAGAGGTAATGAAAAACCCTTTGTCATTTTGCAGATGGAGGACCAAATGAATGATTCCTGTGAAAGACACAGACATACATAGAACAAAATTATTGCTTTTGTTATAAATTATACACAATAATACATTTTCTTTGTTAAATTAAGAACATACATTACAACCTAAATTCCTAGTATATAGGTGTGGAAATGGTGGCATGGTAACGCGCCCAAATGTGTGTTTAAATGCTAAAAGGCAATCTGATAATAAAGATCCCCATTTTTTGTGAGTTCTTAAAGTTTATGTAGAAAGTTTACCCACTTTCTACAAATATCTTTAGATGAGTTACAGGGTCATCTGCTAAGGAACCACTTTAAACAATTGATATAAAATAAAGGCTGGTGACAATGAATAAGTTCAATATCCTAGTAGAAATAACTCAGTATTTACCATTCTTGCAGAAAAAGTTAATAGATTGTGAATGTTGCAACATATTCCACAATCCGTGTAGCCACCCATAGCGAACTAAGGAATTTTTCCAGAGTTCCATCATATGCCAGCTATCTGGCTGAAACATATAGTCCAAGACTCCTCTCTCCTGTTTTGCAAGAGCAATCAAGAGCAGTTATAATCAAAATCTTTGAAGGAAACACATTGCATATAGTACTTCTAAGCTTTGTACATGCCAAAGATATTAGACAAATGTAATCATTTACCATAAATAAGGACAGACATTAACTGTAGCCCAGGACGCACACAAAACGATCAACAATAACAAAAATAATTAGCAATCAAAATGTTTTTCCTGATTATTGCTGCTGGCTCATTCAAAGTTCAAAGATTTTTTTCAGTTGTATGTGCATAATATTTGGTTTTAAATTATTGGCTTAAGCCTTGAGTTTTGGAGGAAAGGCAGATACAGTGATGTAGAATTAGACAGCTAACTGTGAGGTTGTACAACACTAAGAATATATTAAAGTATCTGTGTTTCCTAAACATAAGGGGGAAACGATTTGTAATAACATTGGAGTATGTAAAGACACCCTAAAATAGTTTAAAGCCCAGCTGCTACAAGTCAAATCCTACCCTGACTGTGCCACACAGTGACTAAGAAAGTGAACATGTATGTATGTATGTATGAATAACTGTATAGTGCAACTTTCTTACCTCCAGTAAGGTGAAATTGTCCTCTTTTCCTGCCAGCAGCCCAGCAAGTTTGAGAGAGAATGAAAAAATAGAGGGATCCACTGTTTGAGATTTTGATATACTCTGCAAGAACCGCAGGAGACATGGCAGATACTGCATAAAATACTGTTCGCCATCTGTGGGAGGAGTATATATGCATTTATGACTGACTGTCTAAAAAAGGATTCACTTAACCTCCCTATTGTCTTCAGGTCAATTTGACCCGATTTAAAATTTAATTTGTCATAACTTGGGTTTTTTTCCATATACAGTAGGTAGTCAACTAGAATGCAACCTACTGTCGCGTTGAGAGCCGTGGCGGTAGAATCGCGGCAGTTAAAAAACATTTACGTCATACTAGTTTGCGAGATTTCCGCCAGAGGGCGCAAAGGGACAGTTTGCGCCTTTAGAATTTAACCAAAGTGAAACTTAATGTACATTGATATATTTTTATTACGTGACAGGAGGCAACAAATTAAAATCAAAACAAGTTATTAACTGTTATATTACAAAAGAAGAAAACAGTTACAATACAATTTTAAAAAAAGTAACCACAATTTAATACATCTCGTAGTCGAGGATATAAGCACGTTATTGTATAACCAAGTTACAATGAAAAGCTTCATCAGTTACAAATGTGGCCATTAAGAATTTATGAATTTATGGCCATTTAAGAATTCACAAATCCGAAGCCTCCGCCTATTTGATATATTAGGCTTCTTTCTGTCTGCTTTACCGAAACCCGTGAGTTTGAAATGCAGCGAGTGTATTGCTGTAATGAAGGAGTTTGTCAAATGAAACGACTAGACTTCCACTTTGAGTGAAAGTCTATGAATAGACTGCCACATAGCAGTAAACTATAGCAAATACACATTAATGAAATACTGCCGTGGCAGCAGCGGCGGTGGAAAGCACATTCTGGTTGAGTAACATCTGTACTTGCCTGAAAATGACAAGGATGGTTCCATACTATGCTTTTTGCAAGCAAAATTAATTATTACTATTTTTGTTGAATTATGTGTTTATAAATACATTTTATAGCATCTGTGGTCTTCCTGGGTCAGTTTGACCCAGCCACATTTAGTGGTGCACTGAGCCACACATTCCAGCACAATGAACATACACACAGACACACACAGACACACATGAAAACAATGCATAAAAGCCATTGTTGTTGGTAATCTTTGACAAATCCAAGGCTTAATTCTAATTAATTAATTAGAAATTAAAAAGTTAAAATTTTGGATTTTTTTTTCAAATGTTTAGTAGTTTTGATCAGAACTGAGGTTGATTAACAGATTTATTAAAAAAAACTTTTTTTTTTATACATTTAATTTTCATTTGGCATTTTTAGCATCGTTAGCAAAGACAGCACAAGGGTTAAAATTATGTAGCAATATACCTAAAGGGGTTGGACAAAATAATGTGAACACCCATTATTATAGAGGTTAATATTAGTTGTGGAGACTACTGTTAAAAACAAATAAATGTTGTAATGCCAGTATAAGACAAGTTGTGTTCAGCAGTGGTTAGTTTAAGTAATTGTTGAAATGGGTGACTTGTCAGACTTCCAAAGGGGACAGATTGTGGAAGCTTATTTAGCAGGAGCATCTGTAACCTTTACAGCCCAACTCTCCAAAATTATGACTGCGTACATCAAAACTTCATGATAGGGACCGTCGATTACTAGGAATGATATCAAAACAATCCAAACATCACAGAACTACTGCAGCAAAAGTGTCAGCAGGACTGAATATATACATTAAAGACCCTGTTTCTACAAAAACAGCCAGAGACACACACAAAGCCAACATCCTTGGAACAGTTGCAATTGCGAAAACATTAATCACAGACACCAATGCAAAAATGTGAAAACATTCTCATGTTGTCACAATCACAGCTGTCCCAACCTCATACAGTACTTACTCTGCATCATCAACTCTTTAAAACAATCAAGAAGCTTTTCCAGACATGTGTCATCATGTAGCAAAAGTTTGGAATCTGCCAGAACTTCACAGACAGATGGCAGTAGGTTTAAGCAGTCACTGTCCATGGCTTGGTGATGCAGTGGCTACAACACAACAGTACACACAGTAATTAAACGTTTCAAAAGCATTAGAGAAACTACTCCTGTGTCATCCATCAAAATGTTAAACTACATACTTTTCCTCAGAAAAGGGTCAGCGTTATTTACTTGCCAGAATCCCCCCATAGATTCCGACCTATTTTCCCATGTTTTGGGATCGAAATCAGAGTCCCCCCAGAGATTCTGACCTATCTTCCCATGTTTTGGGATTCAAAATCCCCTAGCCTTGAAGTTCAACGTTGTGGCTTATGAGCAGAGTGCCATAATTTACATAGACATCTGCTAATACTGCTAGCGTCCAGTGGCGATAACTTTGTGAGAACACTGGCTCATGGTACCCTGTATAATATATGTTTTATATTAAATATCGGTTATTTTGCTAAGGATATATCATATATAATATATGAGTATTTGACTACTACTGATGTATCCATAAGTTAATTGTCAAAACGTTCATTACTCACCAGACTTCCCTTAGCTGCCTCAGCGCGTCTCTTCTTCGTGGCTGTTATTTTTGTTCTTCTTGTCACTGTTGCCACCAACTGGATTGGGTTTTCTGCTTTGTGTTAAAAAAAATAGCATTCATCAGCTATCCCTACGTCACACAATAATGAATAAACACAATAATGTTTTATCTAATAAAACAGGGAAGCATCTGGCAGTGGCACAAAGAAAATAAAACAAATTAAATACAACCAAAAAGAAAATACGTTATTATACTCCGCAGTGTCCTTTATTACAATTCCGTAACAACGCGAAAGTTCTCTTAAATATTAGAATTGTAGCACAGTGACAAGTATAACACCAATTTCAATCTCAACTTATTTAACATGTATAAATGATCATATCCTTAATATGTTCTATTAACAAACGCCAACAAGGCTCTTAGATTTTAAATAGATGTTTCTAATAGAAACTTTTACAGTGTATGAACTATTGGGTAATAAAATTAATTATACTGATTATAATAAAAAAAAAAAAATGTAGAGTGCATTCCTTTGTTTAAATCTTTTTTGGATACCTGTGATAAGAAAGGCAACTAGGATGATGGATTTTTCCTGTGTCAGTTTGAAAGCTACTTGTCAGATAGCTACACAGAGACACAGAAGTGAGTGCAAGTAAAAGTAAACCTTCTACAGCAACCTATTAAACTGTACAGTGAAAAGTTTTTAAAAAGCTAAATTTTATTTCAACCGAACTCACTGTGGTATGGCAGCTCCATGGTGTGTGAAAGGAAAGTTCTGCAAAGGGCGGTGAAAACTGGCCAGTGCAACTACCCAGCCAACATGTATATGTGGGCCCCACATTGATTTTTCTTGTGCTACATGGGTAACAATATGGGCATTTTATATGGGGCCCACATGGATGAGCTATGGGGCCCTCTTGGCCAACTAATATGGGTCTTACATGGGCTAACACAATCATACCCATATAAGCTCCCTACATGGACCAACATAGGTAATCTGTATATGGGGCCATTTAGGCCAATCCATATGGGTCAGACATGGGCTAACCCAATCATTCCCATAAAGGCTCCTTAAATGGGCCCAAGGTAGGATCCACAAAGGTAATCTGTAAATGGGTTCTTAATGGTGAAACACCAATGGGGCCCTCTTGACCAACCAATATGGGTCTTACATGAATGAATGAAGAACCACATATAGGGCCACTTTGGGCAACCCATATGGGTCAGACATGGGCTAACACAAACATTCTCATATTAGGAGGAAACATGTAAGGGACCCTTTCAGCCAAACCATAAGGGTCTTGCATGGGCAATCACAGTCAGTCCCACATAGGCTAACTACATTGGCTTAAGTTACAGCCCACATAGGTATAAGGGTTCTGAAAGAGAAAACACATATGGGACCCTTTTGGCCAACCAATTTGGGTATCATATGGGTAAACATATACAGTCCCATATAGGCTCCTTACATGGGCCCAAGATGTGACCCACATAGGTCATCTGTATACAGGTTTTGAATGAGGAAACACCTTTTCAAGCAAACCATTAGGGTCCAACATGTGCAAACATAATCAGTACTATACTGGCTCCCTACATGGGCCCACATAGGTAATTGCTGTTGTATGTCCTGTCTTAGTTAAGAAACAGAGTTCTATCAAAGTCTGAACACATGTTTGAACTCACGCCACAAGAATAGTTTCTTCCCCAGTGCAGTCAGTCTGCTGAATAGTAACTCACACCGAGATGAGCCTCCCATTAAGACTTTCATTCTGACATTCTAAACTGCACTATTATTTATTTATGTATGCAATTCACACTTCTCATATCTATATATATGTCCAATCTGTATGTATGTCCAATATATTATGGACAGTCACTGTTACTGACACTTATATACGTTTGCACCTGACACCAAGACAAATTCCTAGTATTGTAAAGTGCTCTTTGTTGACCCGTTTGCTGTACCTGGCAATAAAGCTTTTTCTGATTCTGATTCTGATTGTAGAAATACATCATGACCCAGACTAAAGAGATTTCTGAGGATGTCATAAAAGAGTTGTTCATCAATATGTAAAAGGTTATATAACCTGAAGACTTCAGAGTCCACAAATCCACAGATGTTTAGCTTAGTAGTCACAAAGGGGTAGGGTAACTTCTAAGCAAATAAAGGTGGCAGCAGCACTTTACCATAAGCCAAGGAAGGGTAGCAATTTCCCCCAAAACCTCAAGTCTTATCCTATTTTTTTTTAGTAAGAGTATTACCCAATTTACATGTTATTTTTTTAAATGACGACAAAAACACTGTAACTTCATTTTGTAAATCAAGTTACACAAACAGCAAGTAAAGACAGATCCCTTTATCATCACTAACACTGGCAGTCAGTTCCAGACATCCCATTTTGCCAGGATGTTCTGGGAGTCTCCAGCATATTGATAGCGGCTCTGTGATGCCAGCAAATTATGTAAAATATCCCAAAAAACAATTATTTGAGAATGTACAAGTTCAGATTTTCCTCAGGTTCCAGGCTCAGGTTATTAAAAGAAACTTCTATAAAAAGCACTAAGTAATAACATAAACAATAAACGGTTAATATTTGGTGTGGAAACTCT
>JAOTRN010064480.1:0-13958 GCA_028566695.1 Bagroides melapterus | reverse complement strand
CCACAGGATGAGAACCCCCAGACATTAAAGGGCTGTCAATCACACACAACTTGGAACACCCAAGCCAGGCAGAGCATGGGGTCATAAATCAGACAGGGCAAGGGGCCATAAATCAAGTTTTTGACATAAAGTATATGATATAACTACTCATGAGCTATGGACCACAAGGATAGATTAGTCAAGGATAAATAATCTACAGTATGAACACTTGCCTAAAAAAAGTCATCAATTGTTTTTTTATTACAGGCTATAGGATGTTTTGAATTGGAACACTGAAAATGCATTAGCTAGGTCAACAACAGAGAGCCAACAGCTGTCTGGAGACATCTAAGAAAGGGTGGTGTGGGGATTTGGAACATTTGGGGCCCTAGAAATCACAGCATCATTCACTGCTTTTAAATCTTGGCCAAATCTCCACTCTTCAGGTTCACCTGAGGCCCTAATCTTTATCACCCAAATTTGGATGGGTTCTCTGTTGAGTCTGGTTCCTCTAAAGGTTTCTTCCTATTCCATCCCAAGGAGTTTTTCCTTGACACTGTCAACCTCGGCTTGCTCATCAGAGACAAACTGATTTCACTACTCTCACATTCCATAATTGTCTTTGATTGTGTACAGCTGCTTTGTAACAATGACCATTGTAAAAAGAGCTATACAAATAAAATTTAATTGAATTTTACAGGAAAGATTTTGTTACGCACAGGTGAAGTCTCACATGGCACCTAAACCTGAACACAGATAACTTCACGTTCCAGCCTAATACCCCTGGACAGGAGGGTGTTGTCAGAACCATTTCCACAACTCTCTCTGACAGCATCACCCAATTAAGGGACATACAATGTGTGTTAGTTTTACTATCTTTTAGGACCATTGAGTCAGCTGTTGGAATCCAATCAGCAGTCTGCTGTATTCTATACAACCATGGACCTATGCTCTTCCAAGCAAGGTCATTTCCAGTGGATAGAAAGATGTGTGGAACTGATCCCTCCATTGTGAAGGGGTGTGGTTTTCCCTGTCTACAACTTATACGTGATGGGTCAACTTCAATGGCACAACAGTGTTCGTCCCAAAACATTCTCTTCAAAATTAACAGCTCAGGCCTCTCTAGCTTCCTGAACCATTTTTTCTCATATGGCCCATCCGGCCCATCTTTATGAACATGTGCAGTACAATACATGGATTCAACATTCATATATCTGATTTGAACTAGGATATTTAGAGCACATGTTTTATTTATGAGCTTCTGGTTACTGCCTCTCATGGGGGAGTCATACAGCTGCCACTCATAAAAATATGTGAGCAGACTAGGATCATATTTAACACCTTGAAAATCAAGATTTTCACCTAGGGAGATTGATAGGCGTTTTTGCCAGTTTGCACAGGAAATCACGCCCTAACAAATTAATCGGACAACAGTCAGATATTACAAAAGAAAATTTAAATGGCAGATGGCTTTCAATTTTGCACCTTAATGGTGAGGAAAATTGTTCTGTGACTGAAACTCCAGAAGCCCCCATGGAATGCAGAAACCATCCACTCATTTTTGGCAAAACTGAAAATCCCTGTCTGCTAATTACAGATCTACTTGCTCCTGAATCTACCAGGAAAGTGATAGGAATATTGTCGACAATCAGAGGCAAAATTGCCATTCTAGCAAACACTGAAGATGTGTATTTGGCATAAGTGCCTTGAGGGAAGAATTTATTTTCTAAAGCTGCAATAGCACAATTATCTTTGTGTAATTCATCACCCTGATTAGAGGAAAGCATAAGCGTTTCTTTATTACAAAGCTGAGAAAAGTTTGTCCTACCTGACCCTTCTGGGATGCTTTTCCTGTCCCTCATCTCCTGTCAATCTCCTCTGTCCTACGCCAGCTGGCGCTGAAATTCCGCATGCAGTCACATGCCCAATTTCCTTGTTTACCACACATGGGTAGTCAGGCGGCAGTTGGTTGGGTGGTGCAGAGGCCGTTGGTGGTGGAGGAAGGCACCCATCCAGGTCATAATCTACAGAAGTTTTAGACACTGAGCAGAAAAGAGATAATCGTGCAAGACAGAGCACATATTTTTAGGTTTGGGTTGTGAGCGTCTAGTTTTAGCCTTTGCTTCCACCATAATCTTACCTTAAGCTCTCCATGCTATCCATTTACCTTCCTTTTCATGTTCTTGTAATTCTTCTTTAAGTATGCTTAACTGTCTTTCACTGAAGTTTCCTTTTTCTGGAAAAACCACACTCCTTAATCCAAAAAATCACTTGGACCATATCAGGACCGTAAAATGAATCAGAACCAGACAGTGTTGGGTATTTAAATTACAGATTTAAATAATTAGAGTAACTAATTACTGTTCTTTTTAGGTATTTTAATTACAGTAACTTATAATGTACTCACGTTAAATTGTAAAATAATTAAACTGGCTGAATATCATTATTTAATTTTATTAATTTATCTTCTAAAGGTAAAATTAAACTCTGCCGCTTTAAAATCGTTGTAGTGCAGGTGCACGTGATTTCGCGCCAGTTTGCTGCATAGTCGTATTCTAAAGCGGAAGATGTCGGACTCGGCTGAAGCGAGTGGCTGTTTTACGAAATGGAAACATTCCCATCACTTCACTTTTCTGAAACAAGCAGACAAGAACATTACAGTAATATGTAAGCTGTGTCCTGTGGAGAAAAAAACTATCGGCCGCTGTCAATAGCACGAGTAATCTACTGAAGCACCTGACACGGCAGCATAGACAAACACTTCTGAGTGATCCTTGTTCATCATCGACGGATAACACCACGGCAACGCCTGCTAAGCGGGCAAAACTTGATTTTACTTCGGCAGCGCATAAAGTGTCTGAAGGTGAGCTTAAAAAAATGATTGCAAGCTAAATTGTGGAAGAGATGCTACTGCTGAGTACTGTAGAATCTTCATATTTTAGGTGCATATTAAACAAAATACCTGTGTGTGGCAAAAAAAAAAAAGCAGCACTGCCTGATCGAAAAACTTTTTTGACTTACTTGGGTAAGTGTTATTCTGACATGGAAATAGAGCTTAAAGGGACATTCGAGAGTTTGGAATATATTTCCAGGACTGCTGACATTTGGACCAGCCATAACAAATTTTTCTCGGAATGACGGCACTTTGGATTGATCCTTCTACTTTTGTACAAGGACATGCAGCACTAGCATGTAAAAGAGTTCGAGGGAGACACACATATGATGTAATCAGCAATGAAATCGAGCAAGTACATTCAGCTTATGGACTGAACTCTAAAGTGACAGCCACCGTGACAGACAACGGGTTCAATTTTTTCAAAGCTTTTAGAATGTTCCAAAAATCAGATTCTGATGAGGAATCTGAAGAAGATGAAGAGGTGACATTTACTGATGTTGAGCAGACCCTCTCCACAGAATCTGAAGGACAGTTTTCTCTCCCTCCACACTTAAGGTGTGCATCACACACACTGAACTTAATTTTTCAGACATATATTTCACATTTGGTTGTTGCATGCATGTCAAAAGTTTCTCTCTCTCTCTCCCTTTGTTGTCTATGCTTGCTCTCTCTTGGTTTTTCTTTAGCTTCCTTATGTTCAGAAACATTGTGGTCCTGTGAGCAGCTGCGTTGTTTGCTGTGGCATCTTCCCATGTCTCCTCTTATTGACGAAAATGTATTCTAAGTTTCAGCAAAAATCAATTATTCTCAAATCACGAATAAATCTCATTTCTCTATGTATCTGGATACTTATTACTGTAAGTTCGTCAACTATACAGGCAGATTTTCTCCACAAAAAATCTAGCTAAAAATTATAAATTCATACACAGATACTCCAAGCATCAAATGAATGTGAAAAAAGACCGTCTTTGCAAACAACTTCTTAAACCTTTTAAGAAATGAGGTCCCAGACCGTCTTTGTAAGATAATTTGTTTAAATCAGTAACTTACTCAATTCCATCGACTCCAACGTTGAACAGCATGGAGAGCCTCAAGCTCCGCCTCACTGAATTCCAATCTGCGCGTTGGATGAAGTAAAACCTTCGGGGTGCTGTGCACACTACACCCTCTCGAACTTATCCAGCTGCTCAACTGCAGAGTCACATCTGGAGGTGCCAAAGAACTGTGGTGGAAATTGACTATAAAACAATCCAGGAGACAAGTTATAATCAAACAGCAAACAAGTATTTTTATTATCTCTGCAGAGAGGCATCTGTCATACACACACACACACACAGTGCATGCATGAGATAAGCTTTTCCTTGCTTACTTCATGTCCACTTCAGCTGAACTTTTTTTGTTGACGCACTAACATATATGTTGCTATAACCTGTTCTACTGTTTCATGCTTTATCCTGAGGTACTTAATATCACCTGATATCTCCACATATGGATTTCATGTTAGAGTCCACTCTGTTACTTGGTCTACCTCTCACATAATTGGCCCTATGTCTTTTGATTCAAAGACATGCCAGATCATCAGAATGATGTGTGGCATAGCAACTGATACTTGAAAACAGCTCTGCTTTTGCCGCAATCCCTTAGGGATTCACTATCATGCAGGTTGTCTTGACATCATGCTTCTGTCCCTCTTGTTGCCCTTCCGACATAGATGGATAATCTTCATCCAGCCCCCCTCATTGCACTTCAGGGTGCTGCTTGGGGTCTTTGGCTTCTCAGCAGACAGGTCGCATATATCTTAGCCATAGTTTCCACTTGGAGTATCCTCTCCATATTCCTGTTGCAATTTTGTCTTTAATTTCAGTTATCTTATCTTACTATACCTTGTCTGGCACTTTTGCTCCTTCACGTCGCTCCACTATCACATATTTCTGATCTAACATCTCTGGGAGTATGATCAACGTTCCTGAGGGCCCAAAATGTAATTTCACTCCTAGTTTACGGAGCATGTCTCTTGAGAGTGTCTTGAGAATATAGTAGGGGTGCTTCTACTGTAATTCTACTGTAATTCCTTTTATCCAATATCCAATGAGGCTCTGTGAGTTGTAGAGTCTGTGTTTTTACCTGAGAAGCACACTGTCTTTATTGCTTTGTGTGTGAGGGGAAGCTTTGAGCCTTCTTTTCAGATACTTGTGAACTTTGTACCAATCAGGAAGGACTCTATACTTCTTTACTAATTATCATCATAATCATTCTTGTGCAGGGTGCAGTGAGGTAGCACACTGATGAGACTGAGGCCTGTGCTTGGAAGCCTGGGCCCATCCACTGTCCTTCCCAGTTTCCTGCCCTTTGCAGGCCTGGTGCAGGCACCTGTTGTCCTCCCGGGCTCCCTGCAGCTCCTCTTGGTACTCAATATTGTAAGTAAGGACAGTTTTTTTTTTTTTTTTTATGTGGCCTGGGTTGTTGCAGTTCCAGAAGCCTACTCCTGCCCTCCAGGTTCCCAGGTGGTTTTTTGCATGGGTGTTCTTTTAAAGCCTCCTCTTCTTTGGGGGAAGAAGCCTCTGTGGTGGGTACTGAGGTCCTGCCGGGTATCCTGTAATATATCCCATCAGGTTTTGCGTCATGTTCATGACAGGTGGCTGAAATACTCCTGTCTGTGGCATTTCACTGTCTTGGACCAGTGCTGCCTGAACTGCGGCTGGTGCTACAATCACTGCTGCCTGCTTTGAGGTACATTCCTTCTCTGTCCCCCTTTCTCTTTTACGATACAGTTCCACATAATTTATATTTCTTTCATGTCCCCCAGTGCCAGGTGATGGCACTTTTGTGATCCACTTTTGTGATCCACTTTTGGGCTCTTTCACATGTACTTGGTAGCCATCTTATTAATCCTATTACATTGATAAATGTACATGCCACATATGCTGCTTGCCTTCCCTTCAGTATTAGGTAGCATTGTTTTTGGACTGCTAGTTCTAATTCCTCAACCTTCTGCTCCCCACTCTTCTCTTGTTCATCTCCTTGGACCTGTGTCTGTTCATCTACTTAGGCTTGTGTCTGTGAGTGAGACTTTATATGACTTTGGCCCTACAACGTTTCCCACTTCTGTTGTCCCATTCTTCATTTTGGAAGTGGCAGGGCCTTCTCTGTCCCTGTCGAAACCTCTACCTCTTCCTGGCGCATCAAGTCAAGTCAAAAAGCTTTTATTGTCATTCCAACCATATATAACTTATGCAGTACACAGTGAAATGAGACATTTCTCCAGGACATGGAGCGACACAGAAAAAGATGGCGTTACATAGAACAACATAAAACTAAGGACTTAAAGTAAGTTTCATAAAGTGCATCTGTGCAACCTAGTGCAACAGAGCAAGACAAACGACAAAAAAAGTGCATTCGGACAATAGAAAACACAATATAAGACAATACACAATAGACAATACACAAAATCAGTGCTGACCAGTGTACATACTATATATTCTACAGTACATGTGCAAAAATACAGGAATTAACACTTACTAATAGCAGCAATTATATAAGGAATTGTAATGGGTTGTGTAAAACAGCATGTAAACAATTTGATATGGGTGGTACTGAGGACATGGATGTACTAGAAACTGTTATATAGAGTGGTTGTGAGGGTTGAATGCTTCAGTACCTTTTTTCCAAACAGCAGCACTGTGAAGAGTGGGTGTGAGGGGTCATCCACAATCCTGTTTGCTGTGCGGATGGCACGTGTCGTGTAAATTTCTGTGAGACTATCACGATCTTCTCAGCTGTCCTTACTATCTGCTGCAGGGTCTTGCGATCCAAGATGGTGCAGTTCTCAAACCAGACAGTGATGCAGCTGCTCAGGATGCTCTCATTGGTCCCTCTATAAAACATAGTCAGGATTAAGGGAGGGAGATGAATTTTCTTCAGACTTCTCAGGAAGTAGAGACACTGTTGATCAGGTGAAGTTCTCTGTCAGATGTACAGGAATTTGGTGCTTTTGACATCCATTGATGTTCAGCGGAGAGTGGTTGCTATGTGCTCTCCTGAAGTCAACAACCATATATTGAGTTTTATCAACATTCAGAGACAGGTGTTGCACCTCCTCTCTATCTACCATGGACATTCTACTATGTAGACCTGGATGAGAAACTTATTACAAGCTATCAGCAAACAAAGTATGCTTTTAAAATAGTAGAGGCAACCTTCTTTTAAGCAGATGTGCTCAATTGTTTTATTATCCTTGATCTCTGGCAACGTTCAACTTAAACTAGGCCCAACCTCTGTCTCCAGATTTAATACTCCTGCTACTGTCTAACAAGCTCTTGTTTTATTTTAAAGCATTTGAATGTTCAAAGTTTAATATCTACAATAGATATGGTTCGTATTTGGGCACAGTCAAAACATTCCATGTAAAACATGGCTGAACAAATCTATGGATATATGTATAAATGACAATCATGAATATTGGACTGACAAAGACAAAAGGGTTGGGGGTGTAGCAATTTTTTTTTTTTTTTTTTATAAAAAGTCAATTTAATGTTACTAAACTATATTATATATAATATAGAAATTATGTAACTTTCTAAATCGTTGAATAAACAATCTGAAATTTTAGCTCTTGATTCTGAGGTCTCTAAATTCCTCAGCATAACAGTTGTTTGCTGCTTTAACAACTTTATATAACAACTGTTCTAACAACTCCCTGCTCCCTTCAGCTCTTTTCAGATTTAAACATTGAAATTTAAATGTCCAGAAAAATCACCACTAATAGATCTAATTTTAACAAATGTGCCACAAACATGGCAGGTTATAGAGCAGTGGAATTCCTTGCCAGTGTCTTAGTTGGGTCAGGTAGCTCTTGGAAAGATGATTGTGTAACTCAAAAACTATTATATTCTATTCAAATGTTTCTAGTTCTGTTCTCAAATAGGACATTAAACTATAAACTTTAAACACCTGCCAAGTTCTGAGGGAGGATTGCATTTTCCAAATATTAAGCTGTATCAGATAAGTTCCCACCTGAGATACATTGCAGAATGGGTTAGGATAGGATATTTCCTTTACCTGGTTAAACATTGAATCTTCCTTTTGCCAATTTCCTTTAGGAGCTTTTCTTTTTCTTAAGCTTTTTTAAAAAATAAGAGACATGTATAACAATCCAATTATACTTAATAATTGGAAAGCATAGAGATTGGTCTGTAATCTCTTCTCTTCAGAGAATTAGAACTGAATGGGATGAAGAGTTAGTTACTAATATTGATGATGAAACATGGGATAACATTTGGTCTTATGCTAAGAAAATATCTATTTATATGCATACAAGAGAAATAAAATGTAAAATTATAAATAGACTCCATATTTCCCCTAACAGAAGACAATTTTTTAATCTCTCTCTATCGCCCATGTGTTTAAAATGTAAAATTGAAGTAGGTACCCTAACACATTGTCTATGGTTATGTGACAGACTGCAAAAATATTAGTTTTTTTGGTGCTGGGGGAACTGGAAAATATGCAGTTGGATTTTGACCCAGTCTCACTGGTGTTGGGTAAACAGTACCTGTCCATTTTGTTTTTCTGCTAGTAAGAAATTATATAATATTATATCCTTGCTGGCAGAATGTTTTTTTTTGTTTTGTTTTTTTAACTTAATTGGATTAGTAATAAATGTCACTTAAAGGTTGGCATAAAGTAATTTTTGAGTTGATTACCTTGGAATGTCTTACCTACAGTTTGTATTACATCATAAAACGAGTGAGTTTTTATAAAGTCTGATCTATTTGGAACCTCATCTACGCTGTTGGAGCTTTTTGTTTTGTTTTTCGATGTTCTGCTGTACTTTTATTATATTGATAATAAAAAATAAATATTTAAATAAAAAAAAAAAAAAAATGTGCCACAAAAGTATTTAACTGGTTTCATGTTTTAGAAGATGCAGCATGCAAAACATGTAAATACCATTAAGCATGGCAAACCTTCAACAGTGAACCTTGAACACATCTACAGTATATTTATTTCTGCAACCTGCAAACGTTCATGTAACTATCAGAACCCAACCCACTTGGACTGGTTAAATCTATGAAGGATCTGTTTAACTTTAAGCATGACCTGTGAAATTTTTGAATGGTTTGAATCCTGAAATGATCACTGTGAAAGAAAATTTCATACAATTTGTAGGCAGCAGTACAAAGTTAGAAAATAAAACAAATTACAAACAACTTACACAAAACTGTACTCCATTGCCCAAGTTACTATATATATATCTAACATCTATCCCTAATGAGCAAGCTAGAGGTGATGGTAGCAAGGAAAATCTCCCAGAGATGATATAAGGAAGAAACGTTGAGAAGAACCAGGCTCAGAAGGGAATCCATTCTCATTTTGGTGACACTGTAAATAAATAAGTAAATAATGTAAGTTCAACTAATGTCCTTTCTACAACAGTTTGTAGTTGAGTGGAATTAAGCAACCAAAAGCTCCTGAGGAATTAATGGATCAAATGATTGCTGATGAAGACCCTACCATATATCTGGCTGACGCAACAGTGGTTCAAAGAAGGCGTGAGAGTGTCCAGGCAGCCTCAGCCACAGCAATCTCATGGCTGTCCATGGGGCTCAATCCCCAGCAAAGCAAGACACAAGGGCTTCCGGAGATAATTCAGCAATATATACTGTACAGAGATTAGGCATAACATTATGACCACTTTCATAATATTGTGTTGGTCCCCTTCCGCTGCCAAAACAGCCCTGATCCATCGAGGCATGGACTCCACTGGACCCCTGAATGTGTGGTGTGGTATCTGGCATCAAGATGTCAGTAGCAGATCCTTTAAGTCCTCTAAGATGCAAAGTCGGGCCTCCATAGATCGGACTTGTTGCTTCAGCACATCCCACAGATGATTGATTAGATTGAGATCTGGGGAATTTGATGCTCATTTTGTGCTCCTCAAACAATTCCTGAACCACTTCTGCTTTCAGCCATCAGGAAATAGCATTTCCATGAAAGGGTATGTGTCAACGTAACAACCTCATGGATGGATGGACCCAAGGTTTCCCAGCAGATCGTTGCCCAAAGCATCACACTGCCACTGGCAGCGTTCCATTTAAAGGGGATGTACATACTGTACAAAGCAAATGAGTGTAAGTACAGGTACTACTGCATGTAAAATGCTAAAGTCTAAGCACTTTTTTTGCACATTAAAAAATCCATTCAATAATGATATTTTATTGAGCCGTAGGTATGGTTTGAGAATTTGTATATTAAGTCCATACTTAACATTACCAAATTGCATTTTCAATTGGTGAGTTCAAGTGGTGAATCAGTTTCTAGTATGTAGAAGTGTTACTAATGAAACATGAATGAATATAGACTTTGGGAAAAGGGAATAGGGGTGAATCATGCATATCTTGAGTATGCAACAGATTCACCTTAAACATTAGAGAATATTTTATGTCTGGGCATACCTTATATTTCAATATATATGAAATGAAAATAGACTGGTCTTGTTTTAAGTACATAACACAGTAAATGGAGGAGCATGCTTATTTGTAATCAGATCAAGTGTCACATGTGCACATGACAATAAAGGCTTTGAATCCTTGAATGTCATGACCCTAGCAGCCTAGAAGCTTGCAATCAGCAGCAATTATCTCTAAGGATCTGCTTCCATAGAAGTTATAGTTAATAATTATAATTAATGCACCTATGCTTTTATAGTAATGATTGTTCTTTGTTGCATGTGAGCTGGGGCAGAAATAACAGCTCGGTTCATTGTAAGGCTTTGGGTGCATCACGTATGGTGAAGATAAAGTGTGTGGACAGGGATGTTCAGGGGTCAAAAACATATTATCAAGGTAGCAGTCCCCTCCTCACCCATCCAATCATTTGGGGCATGAATTGGCATTCTCATTGTTATTAAGAGGAATGTTTGTGGATGGAACCTACAGTAAAATAGCTGGACAACTGCCTGTGGAGGTGTTTCCAGGACTTTAAATGTCACCTTCGCTTTAGGAGGACACGGAGGGAGGAAGGGCCTTGCCCACATCTCTTTCCTGGGAATTCCCTCTGGTGATTTTCCCCTGTAGCTGCCACAAACCAAAACTCTCAGGCACACCTTCAACCAAATGAAAGTAATTGATGATAGCAAATGTTGTACTCTCCTTTATTTTTTTTTTATTAAAAGTTATATCTAGTGACACAGGACACCACAGATTTTGGTGCCAAAGAGCCAGTGGGAATTGTTATTCCAGGCAGCTCATCATAATCCAATGGCTGGGCATTTAGGTCAAAATAAAACAGTAAACTGTCATATGGCCAGTTTCTATTGGCTGGGCATTCATGGCAATGTGGCACTTAAATCTCCTTAATGGCACTTAAATGAGCAGTTAAATCAAGCATTCAAAACCAAGCATGTTAAAAATCAAGCATGATAATACACAAAATGTGGATAATTCTAATCTGTCACTGTCATAGGACACCACATTGAGACACCACATAGGCTGTGTTATGCAGTTGACCCTATCATTTGCCCAAACACAAAAGCAACTGATTCAGGCAGATCTAGGTTTAATCACATGGTGATTGGTCCAACCTGATGATTTTGGTGCCCAAGGCCCATGGCACCAAAACCAAAGCAATTGCAATACAAGACAAAGACTGCAGTAAACGCATTCTGCCCAAGACCCAAATTCAGAAAGGTGGTGAAACAGTACCTGGGGCTGGCTATTATCACAGGTTTGTGCTTAATAGTTCAGAAGTCAACAAGTCAAAAAGCTTTTATTGTCATTTCAATCAAAAATGAGCTCTAATAGTGAAATGTTTATCCAGGACCATGGTACTAAAAGACAATACAAAACACTACAGGACACTACACAAAATAGTGCCAACCAGTGTGCATTATTTATGTGTGCATTTAGTTTTTTAAGGAGGGTTCAAGTAAATATATATACACTTATGTTATAGCAGCAGTTTGATGATGCATTGAAATATGGTGGGCAAAACAGCAAGAGTGATTTGATTTTGATTACCTTTTTCTAGATGGCAGAAGGATGAAGTGTGTGAGGGGTGTGTGGGGTCATCCACAATGATGTTGTCTTGTGTTGGGTGTTGTAAATGCCTGGGCTAGAGGGAAGAGATTCTCTGATGATCTTCTCAGCTGTCCTCACTATCTGCTTTAGGGGCCTGCAATCTGAGGCAGTGCACTTCCCCAGTCAGACAGTGATGCTGCTGTTCAGTATGTTTGCGATAGTCCATCAATGTGGTTAGGATGGGTAGAGGGAGATACACTTTTGTCAGCCATTGTAAGAAATAGTGATGCTGCTGGGCTTTCTTACTGAGCTGGTGAACAACAGATGAACACCAAGGAATTTGGTAATCTTGATGATCTTGACGGAAAAAGGTTAATTCTAGAATGGTCACTCTGTGCTCTCCTGAGGTCAACAACCATCTCTTTAGTTTTTTTCAATGATCAGAGACAGGTTGTTGTCCCAACATCAGGCAGTTAGCTGTTGCACCTCTTCTCTGTATGCTGACTCATTGTTCTTGCTGATGAGACCCACCACAATCATATCGACAAACTTGACAATGTGGTTCAAGCTGTGCATTGCTATACAGACATGAGTCAGCAGAGTGAAGACCTGACGAGGTCCCAGTACTCAGTGTGCTGGTGCTAGAGATGCCGTTACATGTAAATAGAACCATTTTGGATCTGGAATGGCCGCTTCATTCTGCTGCCTTGCTGCCATCTTGGGACAACTTTCTGAACTGTGCCAACAGGGTTTATTGAAAGCAAATCTGCACTCTGTAGTGGGCCACTTCTGTATTTCCCTGACTTCTCTGCCTTTTGCTTTACAGAATGGTACATCACTCAGTGTCAACTGCAAGCTATTAAGAATTATCCAGCACAAAATCTTATAAAATAAAAAGGTTTCTCAAGTTAGCTTAGGCAGTTTAATTAAGTGTTTAATTAATTAATGATAATTATAGATGTTTAAGTTGGACAGTTTTATTATAATCTTTGCAATAATTTGAAGGTAACAAATAAAAAAGTGCTCTATATGTTGCATATTTTTACCAGAAGGTGGCAGTATTGGACAGTACATGTCAACAGGGTGCGGTCTACACACACCTAATAGAATTTAGGTCATTCAGTTCTGCAGACACGTGTTGAAACATCCCACTCTGATTGTTGATTATTTCTACATTGTTTTGAGTTTTTGACCAAGTAAGTAACAATGACAATCAATGATTGAATTGTTATAATACTCATGATTATCGAGAGCAGAATTTCTAATCAAATTTATGTTTGCATGGATCATGCATGATGCAGCAGTTTCACCACAATGATCATTATTCAGTTAATTATTAAATTTATCTGTGAAATGACAGCTAAAGCTGCATTCATCTGTCTTAATGGATATGTAAGGAACTGTGTGACATGTCTCATCTAATTTACCATTTATCCTGGTTCATACAATGGATGTTTCACTGCCATTTGTTCTCTTTCACAGCACCACTGCATCTTCAATACATATTAAAGTTTAAACATAACATTGTGATTTATGTTAGTTTTATTCATTGCACATTCTTGTCAACTCTTTATTTATTAAGAGTCTAATTGCCTGATATTTAAGTCAGTTTATTTTCTGTATTTTCATGGAAAACCATAACAACCTTAAAATCACAATTTGTAGTCCAACTACTGTATTAAAGTTATGTTTTGACACTCTGGAGTTCTGCACCTCTTTTTAATGGAAGAGATAGGCCATACGGCGAAAAAAAGAAAAAACAATATACCGTACAGAAATTATATTATTCATAAATGTTTATGCAGCCAGAATCAGGGTTGGGTGGTTTAGAAGAGGCAGCAAGCTGATTCGGATCAGGTACAGGAGAATTAGGAGAAACAAGAGATTGGGGCCCATTTGAGGATAGCCATCGTTTTGGGTGCCCTACTCTGCAGTAACACAAAGAGGAGTGATTTGAGTGGATTCATTGTAGGTAAAGGCAGGGGTGTGGCTAGCAATTTTGGGCCCTATGAAAGAACATGAGATTGGGGCCCCTACCACACCCAATCTACATCAATAAATCAGAT
>JAOTRN010064334.1:0-13978 GCA_028566695.1 Bagroides melapterus | reverse complement strand
AGCCAGTTATAATTATACTTAAATATTTAAATTTTGAGCTAACTTCGCTACATATTATTTATGGTGGAGAATGCAAATTTAATTCGAACGCTGTACCTTTGAGCTTTAAATTCGCTACAGGGGCTAGCACATGTTAGTCCGGATGGACAACACAAAGGTAGTATCTTAAAACAATCATCAGGGTGTTCTGCATTTGCACACTTTGTTCAGACTTCAGGCAGAGACCAGGTTGTACCAGTATCTCCTTGACGCTTTTGGGGTGTAGAGGTGAGACAAAGGAGAACTTCAGTTTCATCAGCTCCTCTGTGGCTGCCCAGAGACACTTGGCCAGCTCTGTTGATGCAAGCTATTCTCCTGGAAGTGCTGCACAACTGCTTCATGGTGACCTGGGGTGCCGAGTGTGGAAATTATTTTGATCTTCTCTAAATACAATCTATCATTCACTACTCAACTAACACTTGATACTTATCTGACTCCAATTCCACACTGACCCATTAGCTCAGTCAAAACAGGACTCTAACAGAAGATACCAGATGAAGATGGGATGGGATGCAAGATGGGATGAATGCAGATACAAGGTTTTATTTGTAATCAGTGCTGATACAAGAATTGAGGTGTCCACGAATGAATGCCCGTTTTGCACTTTGTACCCTTCTTATGTGGAAGAGACAAATAAATTGCCTGGAAATAAAGGCTGTGCCATACACTTCTAAACACAGTCCTTATATTGGGGTGATCCCATTATGCGGGGAGAAGTCCCCGTTCTTTTTCTCTTGGGTATTTTCTGGACACCATTATCTTTTAACTAGCTTTTTCAACTACCATTATAATTTGCAGTTTTCCAGAATTTTAATATAAGATAAGGGCACTTCCCGAGTAAGTTCCCAAGGCCATAGTTCTCATTGTTTTTTTTATTAAAATTATTATTATTGCCAAACTGCATGCTATCTGTCTTTTCCCATGTCTTTTCCCCAAGGCTGAGATGGCCTACCAGACTATCATCACCCATCCCATATGATTTGACAAGACTGCTCACAAACACACCCAGACCACTCAGCCTGTGTGTCATGTTAAACTCTATACTGTCAAACCCAAAAGATCTAATCAATAAATGATGCCTGATAATTCAATCATGCCATCTCCAGGTCATTTCTCATTAATTTAATTAAAAACATGTTTCAGATGCATGAACACTTCAGATTATTTCCCAAGCAAGTCATGGTCCCCTGCCCACATTCTCTACCAGTGCCGAAACAGATTAAGAATCCACGCTCACCTCCCCTATAGCGCATTGTTACCCTGGGAGAAACCACTTCTATCAGAATAAAAAAAAAATGGAATGTTTATCAATGAAAAAAAAAAAAAATAAGATGACTTTATATTGATTTTAATTACCCTTCACTAAAGTTAGACCCAAAATTTGACATATCTTTACTAATACCTGTTAATTTTTTTTTTTTTTTATTTTTATGTGTGTGTATCTGTGTACAAATGTCATGTTAAATCAAATTACATATTTACTTAAATGTTAACTTAAATCTTATGACCTATTCAAAAAATATTAAACAATATGCCTATACAAATTACTTAAACCCTATAGATGGTTTACATTTCTCATGGTAGAATCTGTAATAAATTATGTTCTGTGGATGGCAAAAACTAACATGCTAAGACCATGAGATGCCAAGTATTTTGTCCCGTAAATCTTTTTGTATCACTAGGCAAACACAATATTAGAACATTCATTGAATGTTGAATTAATTTCTAAGACATTGTAGCATGATTGTGTATGCATGCAGGTAGGTGGATTACCTACACTGAATTGCCCCTAGATATGAAGGTGTTGGTGTAATATATTAGTATTCAGTTATATCTATATATGAAAATGACCTCAAAATGTTGATGTTCAGTTGCAAAAAAATCTTGGAAAAGGTAAATTACCCCTACACTAAAACCTATGAATCAGAACATTGTACAAGGCTTCTTAGGTTTCAGCATGGTAATATAGTGTGTATTTAGAAGTGCTTCAGAGATTTCACACAACTATTAAGATTAGCAAAAAAATGGCAGCAGTGAGATGGCATGCACCAACAATTTTCCTTGTTTTAAAATTTGCTGTTGATGGATGGTGCAGTTCTTGTGAAGATAATTCATGATTGGTTATACTTTTTTTTTTTACTTATTCAGTTATCAAATACAATACAATTCTGCATGATTGAGAATTCTATCTGACTGAAATTAGTGGGTCTAAACTTTTCTTCTTCCCTCTCAGTGTCACTGTTGCCATTGAATTTATAATTCATAGATATTACTGAATATGCTATAAGATGAACACCTGAATAAAAGCTAATACCGTTGAATACATATATGAAGGTACACAGCAGAGTTACCAATGAACTGGCAATTTTGTTGTCATCGTCACGTTATATATTGTAATGCAGAGTCAGAATGTGAAGAACTCATATGCAGATTTATTGGCGAACAAGCAGTGTAAAAAAGCAGGCAATGGTGTAGTGAAAGTAGCAGGCACAAACTCAAAAACCAGTAAATCCGTCAGCATGGCAAACAAATCCAAAAGCATCGTAAATAACTCGTAAATCCACAAAACAGAGCAAGGGTCAAAAACACAGAGAAAACACATTCAGAGAATGTGAGATTGCTAGATTGCTAGAAAACAAAACGATACTTTGCAACATGCTAACCATCTGAATATGCTTGAATAGAGGTGATCCAGATGTGCTTTGTGGCAACCCGGAAATCCGAATATTCAGGTGAGGGTTCCCTCTGGTGGGCTGGAGGGGAAAATGTGGGTGAAGTCATTACACACAAATATATATTTATTGTTGTTCTCTCCATCAGATCTTCAGACAACATAGAATTCAATGCAGAGATCCAACCAGGGCTGGACACAAACCATAAGAGATAGCACACACAGAGTAGGGATCAAACAAGAGCACAAGATTTTATGTGTCACATTGCTGAGAGCTCACTGAGGGCTCAGTTTGGCCTTTCTACACAGAATTACAGAGATCCCTGATAAACACAATGAAATAGCAAATATATCTATAGTTGCCACAAACATATGCTGTCAAAGCAGGGAATATGCTTAAGCTTTTCAAAACCATTGTGTCCTGGTGTGTCTCCAATAAAAGGCACGTTATGTCAAATTGTACATCAGATGATTGCATTATTTGACATTAAAATAACACATAAAAATAACATATAAGACAAAAAAAAAACATATAAGACAAAATAAAAAACATTTTTGTTTTTATGTTTTTCATGCAACAGCATATTTACTTCATTGTTGGTAAACTTTTACTTTATTAGACAAAACATAAACCAAAACTAGTTGAAGTGAATTGACACATGCAGTATAGCAAGTCTGTGGACATGGATGGAGCAAGGTATTAAATTTAAAAATTGTCTGGTATCATTTTTTTTATAGGATTAAGTATTTAACTTTACCTTCAATACATATTTTTAAATTTTCAACCCACTTTTAATGATATTGTAATCATATGCACACCCCGATGTAGTGCTGTACATAGTAGTAAGAAATTAAGAAAGCACTTCATTGAGTTTTTTCTGAGATTTCCATCCAATCCTAAAGTAGACAGGCCCTGTGGAGTCATCAGCAAAAAAAACCCCTGAAAATAGGACCCCCTATTGAAAGACTCTGTTACACAGGGCTGGGTGTTTTTTGATATGTTAGGATTATTTTAGTGATGCACCAATATCAGAGGCATTTAGTAATATGCTACCTCATGAAATCTGACACTGAAATTCCATGAATAGAAGTGCAAGGTTACATTGAGTCCCTACTTTTAAGTGTGTATTCTGACTAATAATGTCCATAGTGTACAGGCTCATAAGCCTTTTAGACTGTTCAGTGCTGTCTGTTCTTTCTCTCTTGGCTTCATAATTAGCTCTTTGGCTCTTCCTCTCTGCTACATTAGCAATGTTCTCTGGAGCAATGCTAGTCCTTGTCACTCTCTCAGGGCACAGGGATGATAATTATCACTTGTCTCAGCCAACACAGGACTTGTTAATGGAGCGAAGGTCTGCATTGGTACAGTGCTAACCAGGCCCTGGTCTGCTCATCCACCCTATAAAATATAATTAGGCCAAGTTTTTCTTCCTCTTAAGGTCATTTTAAACTAGATAGCTCATTTCCTCTCTTCCTTTATCTTTCTGTATGAGTAGAGAAAATTGCCATAGAAATATAAGTATTTTTTCAATTAGGCACATCAACTCATCAACCTGGAGACAACTTATAGTTATGTTGGGGATTTTGTCAAGGAAGCCAACTATTTATATTCACTGAAAGAAAATAATGCTTCCACAGTATAGAATATAAATTATTCTGTGCTTAAGGGTGGTCATTCTGATTGGATGATGTTCTGGATCATTAACAAGATGACCATTTGTGACCATTAGTTTGAATAATGTTTTTAGTGTCAGAAATTTCACCTACCCTATTCTGTAAAATCCCAGTTTTGTTAACAAGAAGATGGAAACCGTAAATCAATCTCTTCAGGCTAATTTTGCTCTGGCTAATGAAGGACCAAAATTAGCAGTAGCTTTTAAGCCCAGTGCGAATGCAGACTGCATAGTCTCCGCATGTCAAACAATGATACCAAAATGTGAGCAAGAAAGAGCTGTGTACTGCTTTGTTGTACTGCATGTTGTGCCCCTACCGAGAAACCCTACCATTCTTGTCTCACCTGTCGATTGAATCTGGTTTGTTGAGAATAGCAAATGGTATGCAGATGCGTCCTCAGCCATATGGTTATTCAGAGCCATGGGTATGTGCATGTTGAAGATGTTGGGCATTTATTCTAGTATGAGAGGTAATAAATCATATAATACATAACTTCAATAGCCTCCTGTTGTTGTAATACATTTGGCTGTGGGCTGGAAGCATTTGGTTGACTGTGTCAACTCCATATACTGTAGACATAATTTATATGTAATTATATGTAGTATGTTTTTCTGAAGCAAGTTGTTGTCTCAGGTCAAACTGTGTACCTTCTGCCAGGTCAAACTGTGTACCTTCTTTTGGGGAACAATATTAATGGTAAATTGTATAATATCTACTTTTGTCATTAAATTGTTTACCCACTGTGCTGGTCATTTGGATTATTATCCAACATGAACTGTTGTACCTCCTGTAGCTACAAGCAATGCATGGGTCACTAAGCTCTAGTGTCTGTGTACCATGAGGATCATTATATTCATCATCATCATCATCATCATCATCATCATCATCATAACCTGCATGCCCTGGAACATAATCAAGATCCTCCAACTGATCTTTATTCTTGTCTATCACAGCTTTGCTTTTTTCCTTTACCACAGAATAGTTTAGTGTTCATCTTACCTATCCAATACAATAACAAAAATAAAACACAAAACAAAATAAAAGTCTGTTTTAATATATATCTTTACGTGTCTCTGTGTACATAACATTTATGGACTTGTATTTAAAAATCTCATTAATTGGCTCATGATCATGTTTACTTCTTGGCCTGGTATAGCTGAAAGTCAGTTCCAGTTTGAGAAAGAGAAATTAGTAGTAATATCCTCCAACACAGAAAAGAGGCCGGAAAACAAACACCATCCCTAGAGGTGTGAGGCAAACTTCCACACTAAAGCATATGTGACCCATATCGCCCAATATATTTCCACAGCTCTACCAAGGCATCAAGAACACAAAAACACATTCCTATTAATAAGATGAGACAGAGATTTAAATGCATATTTTAGATTTTTTGTTGATTGTTATTCCCTGCTCAATAAAGGTAGCTTTGTTAAAAATCAAACATTTAGAGACCCAGAAAGTTGTCAATAAGCATGATTTCTAATTAGTCTTGTGCAAGTACAATTTTTTTCTTTTGTTTTATTTTCCCCAATTTGCCCAATATTAATTGGCCTTCTGAAAGAGAAAACAAATGACAAAAATACATTGAGAGTAGAATTATGCAATTTTTAGCTGATGTGCTTGCTCAGGCTGACATAGATAACTTGACTTTTCATAAATAGTGCACACCGCCAATTTAGAAACTGATTCTAAAAGATTGTCAAACACTCCATTACCTGTATTGTAAAAATCTCACTCTTCCAATCACTTGTACAATAGCATAATGGATCACTTTGACTTTTTTCTTCTATAAATTGTGTTATATGAATAAGGTTTAAACATGCCACAGTGGACAAAAGAAGCGATCCCATGGCTTAACAGGTCAGTTCAACATTTAACAAATCATTATCAATACAACAATGGCACTCACATTCTCCATCAAACATACACCGGCACACTATAAAAAGTAGGGGAGACCGGGGACGGTTGCAACACTTTTTGAATTTCCTTCAGGTTCTCAGACACTGTTTGTATCAGAAAGAAAAAAAATTAATACATTAAACCTTCATCTGTCAGCTACCCATGCACACTGCTGTAACATGTGTACACATAATAATGTATGTACAATTTATACTCGAATAGACACAGTAAATTGTTGTGAAACGGGAAAAAGAAAATGAAAAGGCAAGCCCACATGTGGGGATAGCATTAAGCACGATTTATTAACATAAAAAATATGACCAGGAAACACAGGGGAAAAACTGGTGATGAAAATGAAACTGAAACTTAACAGTCTAGACACCTGACAAAGACAAAAAATAAAGACGAGGAGTGCAGAATGCGGAAGGAACAAGGCTAGGGTGGGGCAGGCACATGAACAGAAAAACATCAAGTTGACAACAAACTTCCTTTACTTTTTTTTTGTAGTAAGTAACGAAAATGCCAAAAAGAATGTATCAGAGTAAAAGTATAGAATTTGTTTAAAAAAGTAGTGAAGTAAAAGTAAAAGCTGACAGAAATATACAAAAAATACATACAAATAAAATGCAAAAAATACTTAAGTACTGCAACAATGTAATTTTAGTTTTTTTTACATTACACCACTATCACATTAACTATCAAATACCTACATCTTATGACTTTCCACATCATCCAAACAACATCAATGAGTAGAAAAGTATACAGCATATACTAACAATTTCCAACAAACATCAGTGTTCACGAGTGCCAGCAAGTATAAATATATGCACCGCTCCCAAACATTTGCCAGTAGCTATATTCATAATTACAATAACAAAATGACCCAATGATAACTCAAAATTCCCTCTCAAGTAGTTCAACATAATCATAGACCTACTAGCATCTCTAGTAAACTCAAAGACCAGTAACCAGTAAACTTTTGGTAAAATTTTGGTAAAAATCCTGTTATCATCCTGTTAAAATCCTGTTATAACTCTGATTTGACATCCCTCTGTCCAACAAATAAGACTGTTTACATGACCTACCAGATGCACCTTACAAGAAACAGTTATCAGTTATCAATCTTTTTAAATAATTATCTTTAAAACCATCTCATGATCTCTGGTCACACAATTCTGAAAACATCT
Source organism: Bagroides melapterus (assembly GCA_028566695.1). Lineage (NCBI taxonomy): Eukaryota > Metazoa > Chordata > Actinopteri > Siluriformes > Bagridae > Bagroides > Bagroides melapterus. The sequence continues at coordinate 6,508 of JAOTRN010064334.1, read as the reverse complement.
TGACCCACACATGGTCGAATACAAGGATGTGAATACACTTTAATGGATCAATTTTCCATTTTTCCTCACCACTCTTTCCTCAGATAAAATGACCCAAACATATCCTGATTCTACTGATTCTATCTTATTTCTAATGGTATATACAGCATGGCTAGCCCAGGCAAGTTGCATGGCATTTTCCAGCAAATCTGTACTAACTGAAGACACAATGAAGATAATCAGGGGACCCTTCATCAGGTACCTTAATACCTTCTGATATACAGTAGATTAAGCCATTTTTAACTGCTAGTTTACATGAGAGCACTATTAATATATGTGAACTTATTTCCTCTCTTTTAAATTTACATGACAAGTTTATTGTTATATTTAATATTTAATTTTATATTTAATTTATTTATATTATTTATATTTAGTTTTATACAAGTAATGGCATATATGGTTCCCAGGGCAGCTTCCCCTACTTCCTGCCCTGTCCCCTCTTGTGTTTTGGGGTCAGTGGGGTCTACCCCCACTCCCTTTCCTTGCACAGATTTATACCAAGGGTCAGCACCTGCCAGTGAGCTCTTTCATTCTGGTCCTGTTGAAGGCTATGGCCACCAGTCATTGAGATGCTGTGCTTGCCCATATGAGGTCTCTAGGAGAGTAGAGAATGTGTGCATTCTCCTTCTCAGAGAGCCACATTTATGGGGTATTTTGGGATTCAACCATGATGCAGGTATGTCTGTCTCGCACTCGTTTCCTATATCAATCATTAGGTCAGTCTGTGTTTGCACTCTCCATTCAGGCTGGTGCAGAAGATTCTGCTCTGGGTAGAGACCAGGCTTCTTGCACTCAGAGCTATTTTTAAAAAATTGCATGTAAATCATGATGCAGACTATCTGTCACAGCAGGAGCTAATTTCTGGGGTGTGGCATCTCTACCGGCAGATGGTGGAACGTATTTTGCAGATTTTTGGCCATGCGAAAGAGGATCTGTTTGTCTTCAAGGAGTGAACGAATCTCCATTATGGTAATCCCTCTTTCATCTGACCCCTTTGGGACTGGATGCCCTGGTACAAATGTGGCTGGGGTGCCACCTGTAAGCCTTTACCCCCATTAGTTTTGATTCCAGAAGTCATAGCCAGAGTGTACCACAATCCATTAAACCTTTTTTTCTAGTGGCTCTTCATTGGCCTGCTCGTGTTTGGTTGCCGGACCATCTCCCTCCTAGACAGCACTCCATGGGAGATCTTCATCAGGAAAGATCTCCTCTCTCAGGCACAAGGGGCAATCCTACACACCTGCCTTGAGATGTGGAAGCTCTGGGTCTGGCCCCTGAGGGGGACCAGTTCCTAGAGGCAGGCCTGTCATCTTCAATCCAACATTTTAAGCCAAGACCTCGGCATGACACACAATTCGTTAGGTACTACAAAAATAGGCTTGTGATATTAGAATGTCTGGACTATATAGTATGTGATGCAGCAAAGCACTGCAAATCCAGAAACATACTTTTCCTAAGAAAATGCCAACTTGAATGATCAGAGGGTAAAGAAATAAGGTAGGTAACAAAGATCACACTGCTAGCCTTATATTCAACAGGTTTTACACATTAATGTCAGGAGTGAGAGGGGCAACCCCATAGGTACTGTGGACAGGTATACACAGCCAGTTTTAAACCCTCCTGGTTAGATCAGAATTTATATTAGGGATATCTTTTGCTGAAGCCATTTCTCTGTTGGCATCAATTTGTGCTTTGGATCATTATCATGCTAGAAGGTGATTTTTTTATCTTTAGCTGTCGAGAAAAGGCCTGCAAATTTTGTGGCAAAATATATTAGGTATTACGCTAGAGCTTGAATCATATAGAATACATAGACAGATATGTATCACAATGCTGCTAATATAATCATATAATTGCCATCATATTTGCTACCCATGTTACCTATCAATTTTAATACTATTTTGTTTGGCTCTGAACTTTTAGCAGAAGATTTTCCTGGTCTGCCTCAAACTTGAGTGGGGAAAATTTTAATATTTCTTTTCAAATAAAACCATTTCTCTGAAACATGTCTCATCAACGGAGATACATAAGATGCTAAATTTAAAATACTTAGAACATAAAATAATATTTTATGCAAGGAGTGCAATTTGTGATTCTTCACATTTCAAATAAACTTGGTATGACTACTCACATGAAGAGAGCAGGTATTGATTTTTATAATTTTATAAAAATAAAAGAAAACTGATCACTTACAGTAGTTCTTTTGTCATGTATGTTGTAACACTAGCAAAATGTTCTTTTCTCTAAAATGTATGGCATAGATAAGCATGACATTTGGAAGTGCCATTGGACAACCCTTGTTACCAGGGATAGAAATATATATGCTGTGCATATATAAAAATGTTTTTATATAAAAAATTTTTGTAATTGATAATGGTTTTAAACTGATAATGTAGTCACCAAACATTAACATCCACCTATATTTAATGGAAACATTGAACTTGTGCATGAAAGGGCCTGAATAGAAACACCTAATGGTTTTAAGGAAAACACGTGGCTGAATATAAGATTAAATCTATTATGTCATTAATTATACCACCCTGTTTCTTGTACTTCCTATCTCCCAAGATAAAGGTATGCAAACAGAAAAATTAATTCCAAATACAATTTAATGAGACAGAATATGTTGTTTTAAAAAGACAACAGATTAATATTCAAAGGACACTACATCATTTTGAATCCCACTTTTGTGTCATGGCTTCATTGGGAGTGAAAGGTGTTTGGGCAGGTATACAAAAGAAACATTTCAACATTTATTGGGCAGTTGTTCTTATTGTTTGTCACACCTGAATGAACTGCTTCTCCACATGAATACTGGGTGTCCTTTTAAAGCGACAGAATCTAGTAGTCACTTGCAAATCTGTTCAAGTTCTCTTAATTGAGAATGACTATGCATGACATCTCAAACATAAACATATTGGCACTGTAAGGAATGGCTTACAGCATGGTGTAGAGGTGTAAATTGTAAATACTATAAATAAACAATAAATATATATTTCGGTTTGATTATTTACATTTACATAATTTCTTGCATTAATGTTTTTGTGTAGGTATTTTGCCCAAGATTCACATTTAAATTTCAGAGAAAATAACAGCTCATTTTAGCTGTGATGGTAATGGAAAAATCCTTTGGCAGTATTCATTTATCTATATTTTATTAGTAGTCCTAAATTCCAAATCTCTGAGAATAAGTGACAATGTGCTATAACAAGTGCATTAACATAAATATAAACATAATATAAATTATTCATGTTGCTTTTGTAAAATGCACACTACTTGCAATGCGTCAAAGACTGTACTGTGCAATATTAATGTGTAAAATTTATTAGGATTGCAGATGACACCATGCTGGGGTTATTTAAAATAAATATGATGCACATATTGGAAAAAGCCTCTGGATTTATGTTGCAAGGCTAAAAACCTGTATTTGAAGACTCTAAAAACTGTGGAACTGCTCAATCAATTCAAAAGGAAATGCTCACCAGTTATTTCACTGGAAAACATGGAAGTGGTTCACAGAGTAGAAACACACTCTGCCAGGCACCACAATTCATCAGGATCTCAAATGAGACAGAAACATTTGAGATCACAAATAAGGCCCTATAAAATGTATACACACTATGACAGCCAAAGAAATATAAGCTGCAACAGAAATGTCTGTATTATTCTATATAGCTGCTTCTAAATCAGTTGAATAACATCTCCCTACTCCACCTGGTTCAACTTTAAAAAAGCTATAGAGCTAATCATTGGCTGACAGTTCTTCCCATTCAAAGAACTTTATTAATATTTATTTAGAGTGAGTAAGAGGACAGGGAAAATTATGACCAATACCTCATACCCACCCACTCTCCTTTTCCAGCATTTCCCTTTAGACTGGAATTCAGGAACTAAGCCTAATTTTGACATTATCTTTAAGCCAATACAGAAAGAAAATCAGTGACACATTCATAAAAACAGTGGGAACGCAATTACAAGACACAAGACATTGAAATGCATGTGCTTAATTCTGTGAATTTCCCATGGGGATGAATAAAGTATCTGTCTATCTATCTATCTATCTATCTATCTATCTATCTATCTATCTATCTATCTACAAATACAAAAATACAGCAGTCTACAGTAGCATACCAGTAACTGAGAATCACAGCTTGTTTTTCTCTGGTTTCATGGAAGTGAGAGTTATTGACCATAAATTCCAAAAAAGGAGGGGGGTAATCAGGCTTAGGTTTTCAGCAGCTAAAATCTGGTATCCTCATTGTGGTAGTCTCATCTTTCCCACTTGGCTGCTATACTTGTGCCTGAGAACTAAGCCCAAACTAAACATCATCCTCCAAAATATCTCCAAAACAGCAGGTCTTGTGTGGTGTTAATGGTCAGAGTACCCATGCTGGTGTCAGTCCACCACCAAAAGCACCTACAAATGGCAAATAAGCATAAAGTGATGTAAACTATGAAGCAATGTATGAAAGTGGTTTGCTGTTGTCTGATTGCTGGTGCTGTTTCTTTTCTTAGAGCTTCTTCTTAGAGCTGCTTTGCTGGTACAAGCTGGGGCAACACAATATTAGGCAGGTGATTTTAATGTTATGTAATTCTATAAACTGCTTTGTAAAAATGTAATTAATTATAATTGAGGCTACAGTGTAAATGGTAGAGTGAGTCTTTTAATGTTATCTTGTTAAGCCTCAACAAAATGAGGAAAAGAAGTGCAGTTAGTCTACTTACCCTTATATTTTATTTGTAATATTTGAGCGAATAATTAGTGTATACGGTTAGAAAAAATAGAATGAAACCTGCACTGGTACATATCCTCTACAGTGTCTCATTTGCTCCATGTCTTGATAAACACATATTTATTGTTTATTTGCCATTGTCCCTTAACTCATAATGACTCCCGCACCTATGTCTGTTTACTCTGCAAGTGATAAAAACAAACATCCGTGTTCAGAGGTCTGTACCACTAGAGGCTGTAATTAAAGGTGAGAAATAAAGTACCTCTATGTTTTCCACTGGACCTTTTCATCACCATAACACACACTTCCACTCCTGTTTATAATTCCCCAGAGGGTTTCTTTTTTTTTTTATTACTATTTCAGTCCTAATGGTCAACAAAATTCTTCTTGTCACTCATATATACTGCACAAATACGCATATTGCTGAGTTGTTTATCAGTAGCAGTCACAGTGGGATCTTAATCTGATTTCCTTTAATTATTTTTTTTTCCATTTGTTTAGGGATTATTTTCTGCATTTGGACACTTTTATTCAACAATTGTGTTATTTCCTATCACTGGGTTTTATCTTAGTGATTCACTATAGTGAATTTTTAGTGATTGGGAGAGGACCTGAATCTTCTTACTAATAAATTACTTAATCATGAATTAATTGATCTTGATATTTTCTACCTTTTAAAAGACAAAAATGCTTTAAATAAAAGGCCAACATCAACCAATTTTAATTGCAGCTGAATGTGGGCCTGCAAGCTTGTCAGCCTGTCAGCCTCAAATGTATAAAATGCTGATCATCCCAAATTCAAGAGAACAGAGAATTACTAACCTGACTGTCAAAAAGTTTATGATTATGTTTTTCATTTCATAATTTGCTATGACTTTTCATCCATCATTTGGTCTTTCCTTCTCTCTCTCTCTCTCTCTCTCTCGCTATTTAAATATGTCCTGAAGCTTTTCTAAAATAAGCATTCAACTAATAAAAAGAATTATTGCTCATACAAACTTTCTAACTCACACCACATTAGGCTGAATGTGTACAGCTATATTCATGCTATGTACAGAATACAGGTCATGTGTCCTGTACAGAGACCATTTCTCATTTATCAGAGCGCTTGTCCTCAAATGCAGGATCATGTTTGAATGAAATAAAAATGGACTTTTGGTTTGCAAAATAATTTAGTTCCCTTTCGAGGGAACTCAATGTTGCGTCGAGTTGACGCTATGGGAATGCTACTTTGAGGAAGTTGTGTCTGAAGCTCTGTGTGCACACGCCAATTTAATGGCTTGAAAGGACAGGTGAAGTCCATAAAAGGGCATCTATGTCACATTGCTCCAGCTTTCTTTGTCTTTAGGAAGCTCTCTGTGTATGTTTGTGTCAATTGTCTGTCATGTCTCTCTAGATAAGGGAAAAAATATATATTTCAAAGAGCTAGGGAAAAAAAAAGAAAAGTATGTTGCTGAATAAGCATTTTATGAGATGTGTGCATCCGTACCCCCACTATGTCACAGAGTCTCTTTGTTTTGTTTGTTTGGGAAAGGAGCATTGCAAGAATTCCCTCTACGTAAGCTTGTGGTTTGGGTTCCAGGTCTGAGCTTCCCTCCAAGCCATGTAGAGCTACTTCAGCCCCTGTTGGTAAAGCCTATATGGCAGCAGGCCAGGCAGGCTTACATTTACATTTACATTTAAGGTCATTTGGCAGACGCCCTTATCCAGAGCGACGTACAAAAGTGCTTTTAAAT
>JAOTRN010064325.1:2500-13978 GCA_028566695.1 Bagroides melapterus | reverse complement strand
CTGGTCTAGAGTTAAGAGCTTGTCCTTCACTGTCTTGGTAGTAGTGCTTGCTATGCTATTGCTATTTCTGTCTGCTCATGTGTGAAAGTATTAGCACCCTGTCTGAGTTTTTCCATGGTAAGCACCGCTCACATTTTCTTCAGGAAATGTACATGTCTAGTTTTTCTTTGTAATCAGGAGCTTTCAAGCTTCTGTGTCAGCATTGTTATCAGTTAGTCACAATAGCTGCTTAAAGGCCAAGTTAAACATATACACACATTTACAATGCTGTTTTTTTTAGTTCTGTTTTTTTAAAACTTATCCTTTCGATTCATTATGTAAAGTTGGCCATTTATACAGTCCAAAGCTTTATACAGATGGACATTACACCCAGTTGATTAGTAATTAGTTGCTAACCCTGTGACCAGAAAAGTCCCTTTTACCTGTAATAAATTACTCCCTCTTGGAAAAACGCAGCGAGGTTTATTGTGGGTGTTATGACGTTCCGTGTCATTAATTTTACCCTCCTGAAGCGCAGCATGGCTACGCTGAGTCGTGGTCGGTTTCAGATAAGTTTTTTTTTCTTTTTGAATGTATGTGGACATTTAAGATGGAAAAGATTCTTTTTTCTGTCATGTTTTGTCATGTTATTTAGAAGAAGAAAGAAATCAACACTCATACGCCGATCACTTGATGACTTTGAAACCAAAGAGATATTAAACAAGTCTGGACACAACTCGTGGTTCATGTGATTGTGATCCATACAGAAGAGAATTAACAAGGGCTTATTCTTTCAGGTGTGTCACTGAGAGGTCATTTTCTTTTACCTCATCTGAGACAGAGTCTGAGTTTAAACAGTAAACAAAGCTAGAATAAAGCCACTAACACCACGGCTTTTGTTGTGAAAAGGTTTTTTTGTTACTCATTTCTTTAAACTTCTGCTTTGTCATCACAGAAAGCAAAAAAAACCAAAACATCCAGTTTTAATGAACACAGATCAGTAAAGAGCAAATCCCTTGTGAAGTGTGCACAAATGAATGCTTTTCTTACCACGTGTCTCATCTAAAATGAGTCAGGAGTCTGTTGGCTTTCAATGAGATGTTTGTTTTTCCCTCTGTTTGATCATTTTACATAGAATTTTAGTGATGAAGTTCAAATTTGAGCTGTTTTCTAGACGAACAAACACTTGGGGCATGTCAGAGAACGGAAATGGTTTTTGATATCAACGTTTACGTAGTATTTGTGTGGAACAGTGTTGTAGTGAAAAACAGAAATCCGGGTGAAACTCTACAAATAAAGTCCTGAGTGTCTACATTCATATGAGCTTCATATTAACCACAACTGGGGAGTGAGACATGACAAAGACATTCAACATGCATTTATTCATTTTATCTTCGGTGGGACGCATTCAAGCGAAGGTCTAAAGGTTAAAGGTCTTAAGCCCATTGTAAGAGTGTGATCAGGTTTTTTCCCATGAAATAAACAGAATCTCTTTTTTTTGTAACACTGCTCATACTACACCATTCACTACCCACTACATTGCAACGATTATTATCAGGAAATATTTATTGGTTTATAACGTCACTGAATTCCTGTAGGACAAGTCAGTTCCTGATATCATTACTTATAGATGATCTCCAGCTATCATGTCTTTCACTGGCTCTTACCAGACTCATACAGTTCATACTGAAGCTTTGAAAAAAAAAAAAAACAACTCGGACCTGAAAACTTTTACAGACTCTGTTTTCAAAGCGTTGACACCGGAGACTCCTAGAAAAATGCAGGAAAAATAAAAACAAACAAGTAAACAAAACAGCCATTATGTATGTAGTACTTCTTGATGTGGTACCTCAGTGGTTAAGGTGATGGCCTACTATCTGTGAGTTTTAACCCCATGTCCTGTAAGATGCCACTGCTGGGCCCCTGAGCGAGGCCCTTAACCCTCACAGTTGTATAAATGAGATCAGTGTAAGTTGCTCTGGTTAAGGGCTTCTTCCAAATATGGTTCTTGGTATCTTCTAATTTTTTAGAAGTTTTTTGTTCGTCTGTCTGTGGTTACACATCTCTTCTTGCTCAGGTTCTCAGTTCACTGAAGCTTCAACCCTGAAAAGAAATGTTGTTGAGAAATGACAAATTTAAGATTTTGCAACACAGCAGTGTGAAAGAACCTGTGTGTTAGTTCGTACGTTTTGGCTAGCACTGAACATTCTGATTAATAACACAACATGCTGATAGATTGTAGGAAGTTATGCAGAAATGAAACACAAACAGATCCAAAAATAGAGTCGCTATCAGGGTGTAAACTCCGAGAAAATTTAGAATATGCTTATCTTAAACGTGTTTATTAAGTAGCCTGTGTGATTGTGAAAAATAATCACACAAACCGTGTGAGCTTTATCATCACAAATCTACAAATTTACCGATTTACCGCTCCACAGTCATAAGGGTTTAATTTACTTAAAATCTCAAAACTCGTGGCCTTTTCCTGGGGGCGGGGTCATCGCTAAGGAGACCACGCCTACCAGGATCAAACTGCTTCGTCATTGGATGAATGCGATCAGAGAGAAGTATTTTGTATTGATTTGAAATGACCAGTTGTCCAAAACAGCATAGCGGAGTTTACGCTATAAAAATAGCGGAGTTTACACTCCGGTTACGATAATGAGCTATTTGTTTTTTTTTTCTAATTAAAAATGTATTTATAATTTCTAATAAAAATTATACAGTCCTTAAGCTGTTTAAGATGCTATAATGTAGGTCAAAAAAGGAACTCACTTTTTTTTTGCATATGTTCCACAACATTAAAATATAAATATGCATGGAAAAATAAATAAATAAATAAATAAATAAAAGAATTTGAATTTGTACCAATTCTTTTGTACCAGCAAGTTGTGGTAGTTCTGTTTTAAAAAATTAACAGGAAGTTGGTAAATCTCCCTGTGGTAACATATTCGTTAATAATAATCGATGATCGCTGTAAATTTTTCTGTAGCAGCATGAAATCGTCTTTTATTATTTTACATATGCACGAGTGTAGAGCAATTCTTTATTCATTACAAAAAAATCATTACAAATTTTTTTTTTGAACATTATATGTCACCTGTTTTATGGAGATTGATAAAACATATTCTGATGCGCTACCACCACCAAGTGGACATCTGAGGAGCACAGCCAAAGAGTTCTTTTTGAAATGTCTTTTTTCTTAGATATATAAATTTTTATTTAAAATGTGAATAAAAAACACCAATTAGCTCTGCTGATTGAAATGGCTGCTTTTGTTCCTTAGTAGAAGTAGAAAGTTGAAAGACTTTTGTAATTCTTAAACAACTTGTGAAAAAGGCAAACAATATAAAAAATATATACCAAAATATAACAAATACACTCGATAAATAAATAACAACAGCTTACCGCAGCAACATGTAATTATATAGTAATATCTCTACAAACGAATTAGTGAAGAAGACGCAGTCAGAAGGATCTTGTTGTTCACCAGAACATTCAGCTGCACCTGTGTGTGTGTGTGTGTGTGTGTGTGAGAGAGAGTGAGTGATGTACATAGACACCTGCATGAACACCTGGTGTTAGAGTACATGAAAAGTAAACACGTGTACATTTTTAAACACCGTGTACAGCTTAGTCATCTCCAAGAATGTATTTAGAGCTTAGCATAAAGATTTAAGCGTTTTAATTTAAAATTTAAAATTTTCATTAAGGTCCTTGATTAGCATTTGGTGGTCATATTGTTTACATTTCAGCATGAAGTTAGTAGTTTGGCAGTAATTTTTTTTTTAAACGTAGGACAAAATTCTTAGTGATAGTTTAAAAAGTAGGTTTTGTTCATCATGCAAATTAACTATAAAAAGTAGCTGGGAAGAGTTAAATGATTCTTGAAGCTATTTTGTTTCGTAGAACCCAAAGAATCAATGGTAAATAAAAATTTTCAACGTATTTTATTTTAACAATCTGCCTTAGGGTTCATGAGATGTGGGCTGAAAAGAAAAACATCGCATTATAGCGCCACCATTAAACCAGTCGCGCTCATCTCTCTACTGTATATACTGACCTGTACTGACCCTTACTACTGAATTCCAGGTATGTACTACATAAAGTTTGGACCACAAGATCAGTTTTAACAGAGAAAAATAATAACAAAGAGAAGAAATATTTCTAACGAAAGCAAGAGAATTTTTTTTATTTGGAGAGGAAGAGAAAGATTTCTCGTCGCCTGGCGCCATACTACGCATGCGCAGAGGTAGTTGCTAGCGCGCATGCGTAAAAACAGTGAGCATGCGCAGTTTGGCTCGGGCAGGGGGGACGCTGATCGGGTTTGTAGCAGAAGCAGAAAGCGCCGTGAAAACACTGGACTATCTGAAAATATCCTTAAATATCGGCGAGTCCGTTTCTTTTTCCGAGTCGCTGTCCTTCCACGCAGCATTCACGCAAAACTAAAGTAAGTAACCTCTTGTTTAAAGGATATTTTATTTTTTTTTGTAAAGGAAAATAAATGGCTGGCTGTGTTTAATAGACTTTACAAAGGGGCGTGTTGAGAAGGTTGCTTTACTCGATCTAATCTGTTTTTCACACGTTTGTATCGATCGATTGTTGTTGCACTAATTGTGTGTCTGCGTGGGAGTGTGTAACATGGTTATAAATTTAATACACACGGTTATAAGACGTAATAACACAGGAATAAGCTCTTGCAGGGCCCAAACAATCAGTCCCACGGTGTGCATCCTGCTGCTGCTGCACTAACACACCAGGAGAAATGTTGCCTACTTTGTTCAGGGGAAAGTCTCTGCTGCATGCTCAAAAAGTCACCCTGTTACGCCATAAAGATCATTTGCATATTCATAAAGCGCCAGGATCATTCGCCATTAAAAAAAAACGTCTTGAATAAAAAAAGAATTTTTGTTTTGAAGTCGCACAGAACAAAATATTTTCATCTTAACTATTGTTGTGCTTATAAAATAATCTAGCTAACAATTTACATATTTGCTTAAAATAACAAAATTTTTACAACAACGTATTTATTTGAAAAATAGTCAAGCTCTCTGTTTACAAACTAATCAAACAATTTCCGTATTTACACAATAAACAATCTGTCTATTTCCGTACTTCCAAAATTGTCAAACAAACAGTTTTATCTATTTAACAAAACAGTCATATAAATTTACGTTATTTACCTATTTACAAAACGGTCAAAACAAACAATTTACTTAGTTACAAAATAGTCTGTTAGTTTAATTTTATTTAGGTTCCGAGAGATTTGGGGAAAATCTTAATCAGTTTGTTGTGTGTTTGATTAATGCTTTGTGTTTTCTCAGTATTCCGATCTTTCTGTTATTCATCATGAAAACGTGTAATTTTTTTTTACCTCAGAAATGTTTTTTATTTAAGAAAATCGGATAGTTTCTGGTGTTTCGCATCGGTATGATGTATTAACAGAGTGAAGAGCAGCGTGTTTAAGAATGGATTGATTATTTGCCCCATATTCATGCTGTAATGTTCAGTGTCTGCTGGGATGTGTGTCATGTTGTGCCCTGAGTGTATTGTTTCGTATTGTGTGTGTGTGTGTGTTTGTGTGTTAGTTTTGGATGAACTGTGCTAAGCCCGAGCTGGTTCCTGGGTTCTCCTAAGCTGTTTGTTTTCACTCCTTCTGAAGGATTATTGAGAGACAGGCCTGATTTCTGGAGGGACGGAGACTCCCTAAATTCCCTTATCCTGTAGGAATGGGAATGGGCATGGATTTAAGCGATCTTTCCACTTCGTACTTCACCACTGATGAAGCCCTGAGTACTAAAAGCATCCTGATTAGTTCATTTGTTTTATTCCTTGTTTTTGTCTGATATCGAGAATCTTTTTCTCTCAGGTTCCAATTCATAGGAGTTTCCTCTGGCTTTTCGTTCCACGCCTGTACACGCAATCTCCCCGGAGACACCAAAGTGTGTTTCTCATTACAGCTGTCAGTTTTTTCCCCACATCTCTCCGTACTTTCTCCCTCCTTCCGTATCATCTTTCAGTGTCAGGTTTATAGCTTTGGGAAAGGAAGTTTTTGGTTTTGGTTTGGCGCGACGTGCGCTGGACGGACTTTTTACGATACATACTGTACGTCAGGAAGTTCGCAACGATGCGATCCGAGTCTCTCACAGTGAAGCTTTCTAAAAAAATTTCATCAGCTAGTCTGCAACTTAACGATGGAGCATCATGGAATATTTCCAACTCCCAGATAAAATAAATGTGGTGTTTAAGCAGTGGAGCTACTGTAGGCCAGTAATCAGCGTATTTGGTGCATGTATACAGGAAGTCTGATAGACGACATGTTTCTACCTGCAGAAAAATAAATGTTCTGTAACAGTGTTTATAAAAGATCAACACAGTCATCGTTATGATTCCACCCTGTTTAACCACCCCATTTATATATATATATAAAAAAAGCTAAAACACGATTGTTCGCATCACTATGCTGAGAAACCAGATTAACCAATCAGAATCTGGCATTTTTTCCTCATAGCTGCTCACTTTTAATCTCAGATTTAACCCTGTCCACATTTGCGTTATCACGTCAGATTGTTTCCTAATAAAAAAAAAAAAAAAAAATCCAGGCTTTCTTTTATAAAACGTGCAATATATACAAGTTGTCACTATAGCGACAATAAGGTCAAGTCAAGCTTTTATTGTTATTTCAACCATATATAGATTACGCAGTACAGAGTGAAATGGGACGACGTTTCTCCAGGGCCATGGTGCTACATAGAACAAAGGTATTAAAGGTATTAGAGATAAAGCTAGTACAGCTAGCGAGTTCATGTAAACCTGCGATCTGTTCTGACCAATCAGATTAGTTTATTCGTGAAAGCCGTGACTCATGCGAATTCAGCACAAACTCTCCCGTGGCTTGTCTGCAGTCGTCCAGGACCATCACGAGGTTTGGCCTCTTGGGCTTGTTTGTGTAATTAAGCGTTCTGATAAACACGTGATGGTGTGATGATGTGACCCTCGACGGTGCACGGTATCTCCTGTATGTGTGCTATTCTAAAGGCCGAGCCTGGGACGACTACATTTAGCTCACACATGTGGGTGTGTTTGAGGCTGAAGTGTGTCAGGAATGTGCAGCCTTCCAAACGGCTTTCCATCCAGTATCTAGTTAAGGTTAAAAAAAACAAAAAAAACAAAAAAAACAACAGCTACATTAAAAAAAATAAAAAATTAACAACCCAACAGCTGCATTTTAGAGGTTGTGGCTACTTTCTTCTGTAAACGTTTCATTCATGGTTGAATTTATATAAGTGTAAGTTCTGATTAACATGTGATCTGTTCTGACCAATCAGATCGAAGAACATAACAGCGACATTCTATAACAACTCATAAAGATACAAGACTGTGCTAACTTTCAGTACGTTTTTATTCTTGTTGGTTTTCAACCCTGTTGTATTTTTTTTTAAATTTTATTTCTTTTTTTTATTTTGTGTATTTCATAAGCACAGAATTTGAAGCTCTGGCATCTGAGGAATGTTTTATTTTACATTTTGACTCTGCTGTTTATAAAAATGGATCCAGATTTATTTCATGTTTGAAGGAAAACAAAAAGGAGCAGCGAGAGCATTTCTGGTTGTGGAGGTTTAAACCACAGACGTGACCACACCCAAGACGTGTTTTTAGACCGCATACACCCTCACACACACACACACACACACACACTGACCCCTCCTTCCCCTCGTCACATCTGTTTTGTGACACACTCGAGATAGCACACTGCTTCCACTTCCCTGTTCTTATCTGCCTGGTAATGGAGAGCTTTGTGAATTATTGATGCGTTACACAACGCACCTTGTACACGTTAAGGTTCTGACATACGTTAAACGAAGCGCGCTTGTCGTTGCGTATTCGCCTCCTCAGGAACGGAGTATAAACATATATTCTTTGTTTCCTTTATTGTTGGTCTCCAGGAGCTTCAGCTTGTCTAGACTTGTGCGATCTCCAAGCAATAAAACTAAAAGGCGGCAAAATATCTAAAGGCTTTAGGAAGAAAAGACAAGAGCTCATAATAGACTGATTCTACTGTACCAATTGTTTTTAAATTTTTTTTGTTTATTATATTTGAACACTGGAGAATGAGTAGACTTGACATAGACGTTGTTTTGCATAGCCGCGCTCGGTTGTGTCCTCTGACACTCGCACGGTGAAGCGGCTTCATGCTCTGCTAATCTGTTGGTGCTCATGGTAACCTGACTCCCTTCAGACGAGCTCTGGAGAGACTAAAAGCACTTTGCATCCTCTGTGCTTGAGCGCTGTTTTGACTAGCTCTAAGGGTGTGGACAGTGTTCGGTCTGCTAGCGTCTGATCTGGTCTCGTAAACTGTCTCGTAAATGCGTAAACTTTTAGTTAGCGATGGCGTGAGAGGTTCAGAGCTGTATTTATGCTATTGCGATATTGTTCAGTTGCTTCAGGACACGTTTGTATTGTCGAGGTGATAAGCACAGAGGCCACGCTGCATCTGCTGAGACTGACGTACGTAGAGGCCACGCCTCCTTTAGCAAACGGATAAGCTCTGAGGCCACGCCTCCCTCCACCACTTCGGGCTCACTCATTGGTGCAAAAGGCGTGCCTACGTTACGAGGGTTGGAGGGCAACATGGCCATGTTTATTTCTCTGAGACTAAAGAAGGACACGCCTTCTTCATTATAACTGAGGCCACGCCTCTTTCAGTACAAAACTAAAGCAGTAAAGTTCTAAAAAACAAACTCCGGGTCAATGATGTCATACTTATTATGGGTTTATAGTTACACTGAGGAATGTCCTCGTTGCATGTTATTGATTACGTTATTGAAGATGTTACAACTTGAGGCTCTTTCCTTAAATACTTCTTGAGACTCTTCCTTCTTCTTGTGAGGTAATGCACTTCAGGAGGATTATATTTTCTCATTTGCAGCTCGTCTCCGAAGCGGCAGAAAAAAGCGAGCAGCAGTTTGTTTGCTGTGTTTTTTTTTTTTTTTGTGAATCAAGTTCCAGACACAACCTGTTACTGTAGCCCTTAAAGCCATCCTGAAAGCCGTCGACAGGTTTCCATGACGACGTCGATTCTGTTTCCATAGCGACCGAGGTGCAAGCAGCACGCACTCTGGCACTCGGACAGCTTTCATACTTTCCCTCTGAAGGTTTTATCTTTTTGTTTGTGAATTGTAATCTTAATGATATTCTAGTTGATGGAGCTTTGATGAATTCTGCTTAATATTTGGTGAAATCTGGGATCCGGATTGGATTATTGTTTGGTTGATGTAAAAATAAACGCTCACATGTTCAAAATTATTAGTTGCTGTAGTTATAGTACTTACCGTATGTTATAAAGTGTAGCTTTCTTGCATCACAAGGCATTTTAATGGTGATCAGGGGTGCCAATACTTTAATCTCGGCGAGTATCAGAGGTCAATTTTAACTGCTGACGTTAAGTGCACTTAAAAATACAAAGATTTAATCAGTTTTTTTCTTCATGTGTCATCATGTTATATAGTGAGGTTGTGTAGTAAACTGGAAAATTGTGGATTTTCTTTAACGTGGCTCACTAGTAAGTGTTTTTTTCCCCTCTGGAGTTGAACATAAGTAACAAAGATCGATGACATTAAAAAAACTTTGTTGTTTCCTTTTTAGCTGCTGTTAAAAAAAGACATTTTAAATGAAATAGAAAATCTGAGAGAAAATCACGACATGACAATTAAACGATTAAACTAATTTTGGTTGTTTTCGTATTTTCTTGGATCATCACCAACCACATGATTATAATTACGCTAACTACCATCGTTTTAAAATAACTGCGTTATTTCTGACAGGATTTGACAGCACCTCGGACAATGTTAAAATAAATCATAAAAAAATTGTGTGGTTGACTTTTAAATGCTCCTGTTTAAAAAGAGCATTTGAAATAAGAAATAAAATAATAAATATAAATAAATTCACAATACAAGCCACTACTGCTAGCTTACAATCCGGCCAGAAAAAAAGGTTTAATTAACTGGCTAGTGATTATTTTGATTATTTTTTTCCTCGACCTTGGTGTCGTTTTCGCTCAGAGGTTTCGTTCACAACTTTTTTTGTAATTTCTTTCTTGTATTTCTTATATTATCAACAATAAGAAGTTTGTTTACCACAATAACGTTGTTATTGCGCTTGCATTAACTGACCAATCAGCAGCCTGCAGATATCAGATATCAGATATTGACGATCCGAAGACTCCAAACTCTCGGACTTCGTCTTCTCCATCTCTGTGTTTCGAGCTCCACACTCTCACATAAACATGCCACAGCCCACGCTACATTCGTCACAATCTCCGGACTCTTTTTTTTCCCCCGGTTTTGTTTTAAAATTCCCCGAGCAGCCCGCGTGGGTGTGAGCGAGAGAGCAAAAGAGGTGTAGGTGGACGTGGAGCTCTGTAGCCATCGGTCCTTTATTATTTGAACGTGCTTCAGAACGTTCTTTCTAACATGTCAGTGAGCCTGAAGCCTTTTACACCTACTACTGTTATATAACACACTCATAAATCAGAGTAAATAAATAAATAATAGATAAAAACGAAGAAGAAGTGGAGAACATGTCAGGAGGAGTAAAGGAATAAAGGCAGTGAGATGTAGCGTAAATCATAAAGGTCAAGCCTTGATGTGAGGTGAATTAGAATTCTGTCTTTTATTTATTTATTTATCCAACATGATGATAGCATATAAGGTAAATAATTAATAAATAATGAGAATTAGATGTATAGAATCTCATTTGTGGAGAAAGCAAATTATTAAATTGGAAATCGACTCGTTTTGAATTCCACTTCCTGCTGCACTACACACAGCAGCCGGATGAATTAGCATTTGTTCGTGTTTAGCCTGTTTGCTAAGCACTCATAAGGCGTATTAGATACGTCTGATGGGTTGCGTATCTCAAACGCTATTAACGCGGTTGATGTGTGTCGTGAGAAACTGGGCAGCACAATGTCTTCTATAAATCAGCTGAGAGAAAATAAGGATGCTAACCAGAGAAGGAAATATTAGCGCAACATGTTGGAAATTGACTTAATGAAGGTTTTCTTGTGGATGCTAAAGACAATAAAACATTCTAAAAAAAAATAATAAACAAGATATTTCCCATGTCAAAACTTGTGACTAATTAGCCTTCTGTATTTAATCACCTTCTGTTAGCTACCACTTTTTAGCCTTTTCACTTGGTGTTCTAACGGACGAGAGTTTTGGATTTATTCCTTTTCGAGGTCCAAGCACCAGAAGTGTACAGTTTATTCGTATTTTATTTTTATTCAGAAATCATGGGACAGATTATTGAAGTTTCTGACAGAACTTTGCTCACAAACTAAACTTAATGAAATCTAAAAGCATTATCAGTCGGTTAGCAGTGCGCTAAACAGCAGAGGAGTTTGTGGATTTGAGTCCTGCCAGGCTGAACAGTTGGAGCTGGCACACATCTGCGGGTATACCAGCTGGAATCCCGGAGAGATGGAGACGAAGT
>JAOTRN010064283.1:0-13979 GCA_028566695.1 Bagroides melapterus | reverse complement strand
TCACTCACTCACTCACTCACTCACTCACTCACTCACTCACTCACTCACTCACTCACTCACTCACTCACTCACTCACTATATAAGAGCTATCTATCTATATCTATCTATAAGAGCTGGGCACGTTTACGTGTTAAAGCATTAATTAATTAACACTGACCATTTAATTGCGCATTAACCCCTAATTATGAATTCAATTTTATTTTAAAAGTTTTATTTAAAAAAAAATGTCAATTGTTGCCCAGCACTAATATTAAAATAAAACTCAGCTTAACAGCAACAGACCAAGTAGTAGGATAAAACAAACAAACAAACAAAAAAACAACCTTCAGCAGCAGCAACCTTCAGAATTTTACTCTCTCACCAAAATGACGTAAAGTAAACCTAACTCATCATAGATTATTCACTGAATCTCACGCACAGGAAGCAAAAAGATGTCTAGCTTCTCTTTCACTGCGTGTGAAACTCAAAAAAAGAAAACCAGTTCCACCAGTTTCACAGCCTCAAAGACGAAAGCGTAGCACAAACCAAGACTCATTTCTGCTTTCTCTCAAACATTAGATCGCTTTTTACTTTTCTACCCCTGAAGCCCCCTGGGTTGTTGTTGATCATCATCAATTAAAACTCGAGGGATTTTGTTAAAGAAAATCGCCATCAAGTGCCTTTAGTATGTTTGTCTAGTGAGTTACTGTGTAGGGTTATTTTTGGTTGGAATATCAGCTTATAGTTTGATTTAAATTCAGTCATTTGTAGCTAGGAAACTACAATTTAAACAAGGCAATTATTATTAATTAATTACAATTAATTAAAAAAAAAAAAGCAAAAAATAAAGACAACTACAATAAAGGGCCATGAGGTAAGCAATGTGACACATGGCCACAGATTCTTAAGGAAATATAGTTATTCATCTGTACACCCACCAAGATATCTTAAGTTTTTAATTATTTAGTAAATTTAAATAATTCACCTTTACTAAGCATTTTAGTAAAAACTCCTGTACACTTACTCATTCAAGCAGTTACCAAATTAGGCAATCATGTGGCAGTGAAATGGATAAAAGCATGACGTCTCTTCCCAACAGCTAGGTATACAAGATACATCAAGATTCTCTTTTGTTCTGACATCGAGGTGGTGAAATGAACTTCGCCTGGATGTCCGAACAACTGAGTCACTTCCATCTTCAAACAACGGGTGAAGAACTACCTGTTCCTGAAACACTTAAACTAGTATTTATTCTCCCTGTTTTGTTTCGCTCCACAAAACACTCCCAGAGCTTTACGTTCGAAAGTCCTAAGTCTGTACCCTAGTGAACCAGTGTTGACTTATTCATTGAAAGAGACTTCAAAGCACCTTTGTACATCACTCTTTATAAGAGCGTCTACCGAATGATTCATGTGTAAACGATACTGGACAGCAACTTTGAGTAACGTTCACATCACCCACCAGAATGGTGAAAAGAAAATATAATCTCTAATTATAATTTTCACCATGGCATGGATGTTGGTATCGGATGTGCTGGTTTGGACACTTCAGAAACTGCTGAGATGGAATTTTCATACACATTTTGCAGTTTGCAGAAAATAATGCGGGGAAAAAAACAAAAGAAACCCTGTGAACGGAGGCAGAGTAACGAGGATAAGCACCCACATTACTCTCCTTGCTTATTATAGTATAATATACTGTATGTGACCTACCTTACATTCCCACTTTATGTACAACTGATGCACAATGTATGTACATTTGACTCTATGTACACTTTATGTACACCTTATGCACAATGGATACATACTCAGGACCCCCTGACATTATTTAATATGCAAGAATGTTTGTACTTAATGTGTACAGTGTTTGTGTCCATCAATTGTTAAGTGTTTTATGTTAGTCATATGTATGTTGAGAGCCACAAACAGCCGGAATCAAATTCCTTTTGTGTGTAAATGAATAAACACAGATCCTGATTCCGATTCTTTTGTCTGTCAGCCAAGAGTAGAAATCGGAGGCTGCAGTGGGTACAGGAAGAAACTGGAGAATGAACAGCGGACTGGAAAAACCTAGCCTGATTTCTGCTAATGCTAACAGATAGTTGGGTCAGAATTTGGTGCCAATGACATGAATTCACAGACCTAACTTGCAACGTGTCGACAGTCCAGGCTAAAAGAGGCAGTGCAATGGGGGATTTCTTGACACACTTTGGCATCAATCATCTACTAAATGCCACACCCTATTTGACCATGTATGATTTACCATCTCCTAATGGTTACTTAGAATCCAGTACAACAGTTTTGTGGTAGAATGAGAGATTGCTCTCCAATGAAACCAAAATGAATCAAGCAATTAAGACACGAATTGCCTTTAAAAAAAGTTATCAAGTTTGTTCCCATTATTCAAAAATAATCTTTGCTAATTTGACTAAGCTGTTGATTTTAAATATTAATTTGACTAAAGGAACAAAACAGCAAGAGTTACATGTGTAATATGAAACTCTTCGTTAGTAATGATCAATCAAGTAGATCCCAGAAACCACCAGTCACCCTGGTAGGGATACTATATCATCCCATCACACCATGCATACACGCATTCACACCTTTTAGTGTAGACAATTTGCCTACAGGCATGTTTTAATATGGTGGGAGGAAACCAAAGGACCAAGATCATGTAGTCATGATCATCTCAATCAATTTCTAAAAAGAATATTTGCTAAAAGAACACACTGCATTTGAGACATGTTCATTAACATGGTATGAACTGACAGAACTCACATCGTAGGAGTGTCAGTATCACACTGTGCCGACAGCTTATAGTAGGTTAGTGTGAAGACAAATACTCACGGTGTGACTGCTCAGGGGTGAGGACCAAGATAGTGACCACTGCTGAATCAGACTGACCAGCGTTGTCCTTGACGGTGAGCCTGAACTTATACACTCCAGCAGACAGACCAGACACTCGCACTTCGTCTTTAAAAGTGGTTTTCTGAAAGCAATGTACATACTGAGCTGTACTTCAAAATCCATAACTAAAATTGTGAGAGACGAGAGTGAACATTCTGTACATGTTATGTAAACCTTAACGAGTTTAGCTTGAAGAGTTTACAAAATGTGGAATGTTATTGAACAAGTCAACAACCGTTTGAAACCATAAGCAGTTCCTGTCGTTCTACTAAAACAGCACTAGAACCTGACGCGTGATATGAAAAGTCACACACCTCGATGTCAGCTGTGTGGCTTCCAGACACCTGCTCCCACGTGAATTCGACAATTTCACCGTCATCCTTACTCTCAATGCCATTGAGCATCACAACGTCATGAGGCTGCACCACTCTGTCCTGACCTGCCATTGCCCTTGGAGGGTGATCCTTATTTTCTGCCCAAGACAAGAGAGCAAATGGTAAACATGATCATATTTTATAAACAGCAGTGAGAGCAGGTTGCTAAGATCCACAAACAAGTCATAACAGGTCTGTGGCATGTGTGCATACGTGAGCTCTTTATGAGTATTTCAACAGGAAGGCCAGGGGGGAATCTTGAATTACAGGAACTGTTTTCTAAGTAAACTTACGATTTGAGGATAAAAACAAAGCAAAACATTTAAAATAAATACATGACATGGACGATCGCTGAAGTGATTCCTTAATTAAGACACTTCAAGAGGTTCGCTTTGACTAAGCGGGATTAGCTCTTTAACGAAATCTGGTTACATAAGACTCACAGTACTGCATGAAACATATTACAATAGTTTGGTATTTAGGTAGATATTTTGACGCTGCACTGTAACATGCTTTTCGAGTCAAACTGAAACACTAGGCTACTTAGCAAAAATGTCAGAACATATTTTACACAAAACTGATAAAATAAACACAATTTAAAAACTGAAAATGAATCCAAAATTTTGTACTAAAGCTGTTCATGGCAACACAACAGGGAAGAGACAAATCAAATGTACACTAAATCACCAATAGTAGACTAGATGATCTAAATCATGTAAATGTATGGAAAACTACGATTATAAAAACATACAAAATGCTCGTGTTTTTACATTTTTTATGTATTTGATTTTTTTTAATTTACTTTATTACTAAATCAACACGTTATTAAACTCACGGTACACATTTAAAAAATATTCTATAATTTATATGGTTCTTAGTTGATATATTACTGTAGCACGACTTAGTGAAAATGTCAACTGTTAAAAGCGCTATACAAATAAAATTAAAATATGCACCAATATTGAACACAATATTACACAGTGACAGACTGACATCTGAGTTATGACCTTTTTTCCACTCACTAAATAATTAAAAACATTTTTATTCTCTTTTACCTGGATCATATTTCTCCAAGTAGCTGCTAAAGTCAGAGGTTAGTAAATAGTTGCTGAAACCCATTTTTCGGACAAAGCGGCATACTTTCTTCTGTTTATACAAACAGTTGAAGAGGAAGCAGGACTTGATGGTCCCCTCTTGAGCTCCGTTTTCCATTAAAGCCAGGTTACAGCTGGGCTCTTTGCAGCACGCAGACACACACTCTTTGGCTCCGGAGACCTGCGGAGGAGATCCGAGGAACTCAGCGCCATCCTTCACCGACTCGTCCGTGTCTAAAACGAAGTCTTCCTTTCCTTTTGTAAACTTGCTAAAACATTGTTCTACGGGGTTCTGGGCCAGGAGAAGAGTTTGCATCAGCGACGTGGTGAGAATGAACACACAGATCCAGTAAGGATGCATGATTATGATCATCAGGTAAAACTGTCTCCTTCTTCGCTTTGCGTGCTCTAAAAACAAATCAACAAAAACAAACACAAACAGAGGACTTTTTAAGAATACACTGAGCAGACTGACGTTCCACAAATTTCAGCATGTAGTCTCTTATTACGGGCTTCTGAAGAGGATGTATATTAAATCATTAAGTTATATCGAACCAACTATATAGAGAACGTACAGCCTTTCCTCCCCACATTGTAAATACCTTCTGTAAGCCTTTGTAGGCCTTTAAGCGAAACGAGAAAGTGAACACGTCTTACCAGTTAAAGTGAATTTCAGACGTTTCCTGAAATGTTTCTTCACTCGATGAGGATTCCTTTTTTATTCCCTCTAAGAAACGTTCATTCCATATTACTCTTTGAAATTAAGAAGATACGAACTTTTATTAGAAGTTTCGGGTAAGCAAATGACGTCCTCTTTTCTCGGCAGGTGTGTCCGATACCTGCGAAACAGGAAGTGAAATTTGATGCCGCACAGTCTGAGAGCGCACCTGAGTACTAACAGTGTAGCTGGCTTTGTACACTGCCGCCTATATGTGTTCCTACTGTTTAGAACAGCAGTATGCACTTTCAGCCGCAACCAGTGTTACTTGATCTGGGCCACTCCTCTCTGACGCTCAAAGTAGTTTATTAAATGGAAAAACACCCAAGAACACTGACATAGAAGTACACACATATGGTCAGGAGTTACAAGATACACAAAAAAGGATTATTGAAGTATTTAACATTTTTTTAAAGGACTCCTGGTTAACTACTGGTTAAAGACTTCCACTAAACATTTACTATTTATACTCTTATTGGATCATAAATTTTCCTTTATTTATTTATAACCTCCAAGAAACAGCATAGTCATGAGAGATTAGCGTTTGATTATAAGCACAGGTTAAAGACCACAAGGTGGCAGTCACGTACAAACCTGGAGCTGACAAAGAAAAAGTCCACATGCTTAAGGTGTACATGTTGGGTTCCTGGTGGGCATCGATTGTAACGAGCTCTAATAAAAAATAATATTAAACATGAACCTTTCACATCCTGGGTTAAATTAGTTTTTTTTTTCAATTCAATTCTATTTGTCTAGCACTTTTAACAGTGGACATTGTGTCAAAACAGCTTTACAGAACATGAACATAAACAGTTTATCAAAATACTAGAAAAGAATACAAAAATTAGCCAATCAAGATTAATAGCTGTTTATGTAGTGTGTATGTATTTATCCCCATTGAGAACGTCTGAGGTGACTCTGGTGACAGTGGCAAGGAAAATCTCTCCTAGATGGAAGCGGAAGAAACCTTGATGGGAACCAGACTCAAAAGGGGACTCATCCCCACTGGATTAATTAAAGAAATATACAGTCCAACAAGTTGTTGTGCTCGATGGTATGTTCTTTTTGAAAGACCTAAAGCTTAATGGAGCAGAATCCAACTGGAGCAGGTACTTCTCCAGATGCCCTAGGATCCTAGTAGGGGTGGCCTCGTCTCAATGAAACTCTGAAATGTTCATGAAGCGTGACACAGCTAGAGTTGGAGTGATCTCGGGATGTCTCGGGATGAGTAGAAAAAGAGTAACAGTGGAGAAGGATTAGCCTAGCAGCTGTTCAGAGTGTTGACCAGTATTGGATTTTATTGTGTAGCACAAGGTTATGTGATGTATCATGTATATGCCAGTCTAAATAGATGTGTCTTTAATCTACATTTAAACTGACAGTGACTGTGTCTGAGCCCCGAACACTATCAGGAAGGCTGTTCCAAAGTTTATGAGCTAAATAAGAAAATGCTCTACTGCCTTTAGTAGACTTTGATATTCTGGGAACTACCAGAAGTCCAGAGTTTTGTGATCTTAGCGAGCATGACAGAGTATAGTGTGTTAGAAGACTGGTTAGATACATGGGAGATAAAAGCCTTGTTTAGGGCCTTGGTAGGTAAGTAACAGAGTCATATTTTCTTGACCTAGTAAGAATTTTAGCAGCTGCATTTTGGACTAATTGTAGCCTATTTGTTGAGGATGCAGGACAACCACCTAAGTAATGCATTACAATAATCCAGTCTGGAGGTCATGAATGCATGAAGTAGCTTCTCAGCATCAGATAAACACAGGATGTTTCTAAGCTTAGCAATATTTCTAAGGTGGAAGAAGGCTGTCTTTGTAATATGAGCAATATGATTATCAAAAGACAAGTTACTGTCTAATATAACACCCAGGTCCCTCACTGTCAAGCTAGTAGTACATCCCTCTATCTGGATGTTGAATTGTGAGAGCTTCTGTGTTCTGATTTTTGGAGCGATAAGTAATATTTCTGTCTTATCTGTCTTAAACCTACAGGTCATCCAATCTCTTATATCTTTAACACACTCAGTTATCCTGGACAATTTAAATATTTCATCTGGTTTTGATGAGATGTATAACTGGGTATCATCAGCATAACAATAGAAACTGATCCTGTGCTTTCTAATGAAGTCACATTCACGTGTCATGACCCTGGAATGACAGTGATATTGAACCACAGAGTGTTTTATCAACTTTTTAATGTGATTAATTATCAATGATTCAATCAATTCATTCATCCTTTCATCCATCCATTAAGTAATTATTTTACATTGGTAAGGGTTGTGGTAGATTAGGAGCCTCTCCCAGGAACAATGGAAACACATACCCGATGAAAGGGCATGATAACGCTAACACACACACACACCCACACACCCACACACACACACACACTCATTTACATCTAGATGCAAATTGACATACCCAGGCTACTAACCCACATGTTTATGGTAGGTGGAAGGAAACCAGAGAATCTGCAGGAAACCTACACACACACACACACACACAAACACACACCTGACAATCAGACCTGTGGTGCTTCTTGAACATCCAAGTTTTAAAGTAAATCTCAAGCTCCAAAGTAAACTTTTCCATAAAGCCAAGGCTCTATCTTGGCTTTATCTTGATCTTCTTGATATTCTGCACAAAAATACTGGTTTCTTAAGATCCATGCTGAATGAGATCTGACTTTATTCTTTTTAATGCTCTGCAGTGCCACTTGTGGCCAACATTGATCCAGGAGCCTGGTTTGTGCCTTAGGCCGGATTTCAGAATTGCAAAATCCAGAGCTGCATGAAAACACAGACACTGTTTCAACTTGCTACAGAAGTTCAGATTAAGCCCAACTCTACCTTCAAACCCAGCAAAACCTCCAAATACTGTATTTCACCTTTGACCATTATTTTTATTTCAATATTTATAATTAAAATGCCTGTATCTGATTTTAATAACTGAACAGCATTTATAATTGTATTAATCTTCTCAAGTAAGTGCTTTATTTATGCCATACTTTCACATTATTGGAGTTAAAGATGCTTCAATTGTCATATTTCTTACTTAAACTGCAAAAGATACCACAGTAAATATACACCTTTGTGTTGCTTAGTGCAATATTGTTCATGTGGATGCACAGCAGCTCAAAGAATGAAATTCGTTATCCTCTTATTTTTCAGGATATTATTGTTGGTCTGCTTGGAGTAGTGTCTGGTTGTTGGTGTGTATCACCGCCATAACAAATGTGATTGTCTCTTGAACGCTGATGAAATAAAATACCCTTTAAAAAAAAAAAAAAAAAAAAATCCTCCAAATAGTTTTTTTTTAATTAAAAAGTTAGCATTTACAAATTGCAGGTCCATCTAAAAGCATTTCATATATAAAACCTACTGTTAATATTTAAAATATTAGGAGATAAGATTTGTATTATTTAGTCTGTGACTTCATCTTTTTGAACAGTGCTGTAGTTATGAACAAAAGTATGGGTGAGTGAGATCTGGGCAACCTAGCCTAAGTCAACACACTGCTGTTTAGCATATTTAGCCTAACACTTATAGTACATTACTCTGAATATTAGCTAGCTAGTTAGCCACTAACTTTTTAGTAGAATTTATTAGGATAGTAGACTGAGACATGTATTATGTATCTCTGTACAAGATAACATTCTATACGATATGTAGTTTTCTAATTCTCTGTTAGCATAAAACTTAAGAAGTAGCCTTTTACTAACAGACAAAGAGAAGCTCTAATTTAGCTTCTGCTTCTTAATTGTTATTGTATACACATGAAAGATAAATGACTAAAATCTGAGTTGATTATTTGAAGAAGTTTGACAGAAAATTGCTACTTGAAAACTGATCACAGGCTTGAATGCATTATGATTGCAGCAACCAAAGGTGAATGGTGGTGTAGCGTGGTGTAGTGCCAGCGAATGAAGGAACCACGACAAGGTCCTACCTTTATAGACACCAGACAGTGGTATAGAAAAAAATTTGAATGAATGTGAATTTTCTTCACTGATGAATAAAAGGGAAAGGCCCTCTTTTATTCAGGCATGACTGTGCACCAGTACACAATCCAAGGCCCATAAAGAAATGTTTGATGCTTGATGAAGCAAGTAGTAGTCACGTCTGATGCTTTTCAGAGGCAAGCAGATAGGTGGGTCAGGCTCAGCAGAGTGAGGGGAACTGCAACACGTGTATTATCGTGACATCACGTGAGGTCACTTGCATGCCTGCCAACAAAATAAGTGAAACCATGTTATAAATGTGTGACATATCAAAATGCTTGATGTCTGTTCATATGGCATCATGTGACGTCACATCAACCCTAACAATGAACGGAATGGCGATAGACGTTTGTCCTATCAAAACACTTTATGCAACAAGGAGAACTGGATTATGGGTATTCAGACAACATCACATGCTCGTATCCACTCGCCTCCAAAAATATTGGCACCCTATCTGTCCACTCGCCTCCAAAAATATTGCCGACCCGCCTGTCCACTCGCCTCCGAAAAGTGTTGGATATGACAACTACTTGCTTCAGAGTTTATTGCAGCAAACTTTACAAACCTAGTTTAGAATTCAACGTCATTAAAGCTATGTAAAGTTTGATGTCTCAATACTTTTTTCAATATAGTGTACTGCACTAGTACTACAGGTGTCTATACTGTACATCTCTTTCCTTTCAAGGGTTCTTTTTATCATTACATTTAGTGTGGGTTCTGTTTATCTAGCTCCAGGTAGAAACAGTTCTAAACAGTGGCAGCTTGTGCAAAGGGACAAGTGTGGCAGAATCCCAGCACATATTTCTGCTGTTCAACAATATTAATCTTCCTAAGGTTCATTAACTTACTAATAAAATAATTGTCACAGAGATCACATTTTTCTCATTCAAATCATTAACACTTCAACAACTCTAATATCTGGTAATTTATCTTAATCTATTGGTACATTTTAATGGTACAACAATTATTTTTGCCAATAAAGTCACCACCTTTACTGGCAAATACATATTATAGTTTTTTTGGAAAGCCCAGTTTCATTCAAACTCCATTACAGGTACGTCAGTATTATAGCATGAAAGTCTTACTATCTATTGCACAAATAAAACAAATGAACAGCCAAGACCCAAATGAAAAGGCTTCATCAGACCAGCAGTAAACAGATTCCCATGCATGTCATCAAAGTGGCTCACCACAAAAAATGAAGCGAACGTCATTTGCACGTTAACTCAGCAAATATCGTTTATTCACGGTTATGCAACAAGTCATACAGATGAGTGTTGTATGGCTTCTCATCCACTGCTTGTGAAACTCAAGCAGAAAACCAGCTCAACTAGTTTCACTGCCTTAAAGATGAAAGCATGTTGCATAAAAGCAAGACCTATTTCTGCTTTTTTCTCACACACTAGATCATTTTTAACCTTTCTAGCATAAATAAAAATGGACAATCTTTGATGCATGGTATGTTGTGGCACCTTTCTATCATAGAAATAGCTTGACGTTCTTCTGTGGAATCAGAAAAGACGGGCAGTCCCTAAACTCATCAATAAGCCTTGAGTGCCCAGACCGTGTCCCTGATTCAGATCCTGCTTACCCATTTTTCCTGATTCTCAATGAGTCATGGAGAGAATAAAGATTGGGAAAGGGAAATAAAAGGCACATACGGTTGCCAGACAAAAGACATGAATGCTTGCTGTGTTTACTCTTAACTGAACCCTTGTTTTCTGCTTCGGTATGATTTGTTTGAGCAGGTGTGAACACGGCAGTCACACTTGGGTGCAGACCAAAACAACTCGTACTATATGGTATATGCAAGGAGGTCTCGGTCAGGTTCGAGTAAACACTAGTGTTGTTCACATGCAGTGAGGAAACAATTAGATCCTGAATTAAAACCTGGCATATTCAATTTAATTCAATTAAATTTATTTGTGTAGCGCTTTTAACAATTGACATTGTCTCAAAACAGCTTCACAGAAGATAATACAAAAAGCTTAATATGATACAAAGATTAATATAATACAAACATTCAAGATTAATATTAGACTTATATGTAAATGTGTATGTATTGATCCCCAATGAACAAGCCTGAGGTGACTGAGGTAACTGCGGCAAGGAAAAACTCCCTTAGATGAAAGAGGAAGAACCCTTGAGAGGAACCAGACTCAACAGCGAACCTCATCCTCATTTGGATGACACGGAGGGTGTGATTATAAATATACAGTACAACAATTGTGTATCGATGAGGAGGTTGTCGTCCTCAAAGACCACATGTAGTTGGTATCTCCTCTGTGAATGTCTGAAACTGGAGCTGGTATATCTCTAAATGCCCCAGGATCCTCACGGGGATGACCTCTTCTCAATGAAGGTCAGAAATCTTCGACACGGAACACAACTGGAGCTGGCACAAGCTCTGGATGCCTCGGGATGGGTGTAAAATATGTGAGTATTTCACCAGGAAGAGTGTGGGGGTATGTATTGAAACCCTGACAAACTCTGAAAGTTCCTCTGAATGTACCCCAGAATTTGCTTGATCTTGTGTTAATTCCTGTGATCACAGAATCATGAAAACTTGGAGGAACTGATTAGATAGTGAAAGTAGTATTACATTGCATACTGTTTACAAATCTACAGTGTGGCAAATATCTCATTCTCTAATTTCTGTACATTTCAATATCTTGTTGCTTTTGATGATTTCCACTGAATTAAGTGCTGAATTCATTCATTCTCATCTGCTTTATTCGTGACCGGGTCATGGGGACAGCAGTCTAAGCAGGGATGCCCAGACTTCCCTCTCCCTAGTTACTTTTTCAAGCCCTTCCGGGGGGGGGAATCCAAGGCGTTCCCAGGTCAGCTGAGAGACATATCCCTCCTGCGTGTTCTTGGTCTTCCCCAGGGTCTCCTCTTGGTTGGGCATGCCCTGAACACCTCCCCTAGAGGGAGTCCAGGAGGCATCCAAAACAGATGCCCAAGACACCTCAACTGGCCCCTTTCGATCGATTTAATGGTGCTGGTAAATGTCTAGTTCACAAACAGTGTCTTATGAAATAACTGAAAGACAATATGCAGATCGATTTGCTTCGATCCCGCCCAATTGCTCATAGTGACGTAATTCTAAGAAAACTTTTAGAAATGTGGGTGTTTCCCCTTAAAATTAAAGAGAAGATCCCAGTAAAGATAAAAATGATTAGCATCTTAAACCTTAAAAAAAGCTCAGGTCCAAAAAGTGTTAAGAGTAGCGAGGAGGATTTGTAAGAGGCTTAAAAGTTTCTTAAGCAGAGGAGAAAATGGCTGAAGGTGAACTGGGATATTAAATGTATTCTATACAATATTTAATAATGATAGTGAAACAGAGCCAAAATGCCATAACAGCAGAAATGATATAATTTCTGCACTGTTTCTGAGATGTTTACAGTTATTACATTTACATTATATTTGTAACATACAGATGTTAGCGCATCTCTAATATGATCGGTCACAAACGTAATTCCTACACAATATAGCTTGAAATGTCTTAATATAGAGATAAAGTGAAGGCTTATAACTGACCAGATTTTAAAAGTGCTCCTTTTTTTTGGACAACCAATCACAGTCTTCAGAATAATGTGTCATACCTAGCAACAGGCTCAGCCCCGCCCCCTCTGTAAGATAAAAGTTTTGGTATTTTCCTTGCTCAGAGTTGCTTTGAGATTGGTCCTAAATCACTAATATAACCAAATAAGATTCCTAGTTAGAATTTTTTAAGCTAAATTAGGAGCTCTCTGATATTATACTTAGAATGTTTATGATTATGATTGAGTTGCTTTAATAAATATTAATAGTTATTAATATTAATAAATATTAATATTAATATTTATTAATATTAATAAATATGAATAAAACCCGTCTCTCTTGTGCTATCCCTGCATTTGGGTCTAGATTTTGCCCCACCTGGAGGCACACCCTTCCTGACAATAATCCTGACAGGTTGGGTCTTGAAGGATTTTTAAAGGCTATGAATATTTTCTTTTAATTTTCCACATTGTCGTGAATGACTCAAAGTTTGACATTCTTTGTGTATAGAAATGATCAGAATAAAGCTGTAATAGATGCAAAGAAAATATTTTTATTGAACTTATTTATTGAAGTAAGCACTATAATAAATTTTACAACTATTTACAGATTTAGAGCTATTTACAGATGATCTCTATTCAGTATCTACGTAGAGGGATGAGGGAGGAGTGGGTGATCACTTTACACTACAGTCCCATTTTACCTTATTCTATTTTATTTTTTATTATTCCCCTTTATCTTTAGATTGTTCTATTTTATTTTATATTCTTCTTATGTATTAGATTATATTTTACTATTCTACTTACTAAGGAACAGTCATACAACGCATTTCACGTCATACTGTGTATTTTTATGTATGTGACGAATAAAATTTGAATTGAATTTGATCAGGGGATTAATAATGGCAGGAATTTTCAGGGTTAATAATTGTATTGTTAATGATATTAAATAATAAACAATCGAAAACACATTGACACTAATCCTAGAAATCCAACCAGAAAGCGATTGTGTGTGTGTGTGTGTGTGTGTGTGTGTGTATGTGTATGTGTGTGTTTGTTTGGAAGTTGTGGGGAATGGGGATGTACAGGTATAAAGGAAGGACGTTGCTTAGAGCCTCTCCAAAGTCTTCATCATCTGCTCGACATGCCTGAGGAGACGCCTAACCTCCTTCTGGCTGCTGACTCTGGTCTGATTTCTATTCTTATTCTCCTAGATTTGAGTGCAGCCTTTGATACTATTTCCTACTCCATCCTCCTTGATCGAATATCTTATTGGTATCACTCACACCCCTCTCTGTTGGTTTCGATCGTATCTTTCAGGCCGCACACAATTCATTCAGCTCAAAACTTTTAGATCTCTG
>JAOTRN010064086.1:0-14003 GCA_028566695.1 Bagroides melapterus | reverse complement strand
CAGTTATAATTATACTTAAATATTTAAATCTTGAGCTAACTTTGCTACATATTATTTATGGTGGAGAATGCAAAATTAATTCGAACTCTGTATCTTGAGCCAATTTTGTTTCATTTATTGGTGGAGAATGAAATGGTTGTTCGAACCCTGTATTTTGAGCTAAATTCGCTACAATACTTTGGCACAAATCCTTATGTCCTCTGTCAAAAAGCTGAAAATGACGATAAATCGCCAGCATAATGGTCCAAAACATCAGAAATGGAAAATCAAAGTCCTGAAAGGCCCAATCAGAGCCTAGACCTTAAGCCCAATGAAAACCTATGAAATGCACTAAAAAGTGGACAGGAGCTTCCCTCGCAATTTGAAGGAACTTGAACATTTTTGCAAATAAGAGAAGGATAAAATTCCAAACTCAACAAATGTGCAAATTTAATAGACCTGTGGACTATTAGAGGACTATAGAGTGGGTCTATACATCTAGATATTCTCTGTTTTGTGACCGGGAGCCCTTTGGCCCGGCCGCCAAAACCAACGAGAAGCCGCTTGGAGCAGAGGAACTGCTCTGAGCGCTCCAAATACACTCTCAAGGCCCGGATGGGGCCCCTTCTCTGAAGGCAGAGCCAAGAGCGATGCCACCTGAAGCCTAAAAGCACTATGGGCACATAGCCCCTTCTTGGCCCTTCGTGGCCTCAGCCTAAGCATGCTGGGTCCACCAAAAAGGCTTCTGGATCGCCTATTCTACAGCAAGGTTACCTTAAGAAAAAGAGCCCTGAGGCTAGCTGACACCAAAGGTTCAAATGGAGGCTTTTTAGGTCTCTGCAGGACCAAGGCTAGGTCCCATGGGGGAACCCACCAAGGCCTCGAGGGTGTTCAGCCTCCTGGCTCCCCTCAGAAAACTAACTATTAGGGAGTATCTCCCTAGAGCATGGTTTGCCACAATTGCCACTATGTAAACTTAGAAGGGGCTCTGCCATTTTGCAACAACTCCTGAAGGAAAATCAACACTGGAGCTACATCACAGCTGTGAGGGTCTATATCCTTGGGCCCGCACCACCTCTGAAGAGTGGACCATTTCTGAGCATAAAGCCACCCAGTGGCGGGTGCTCTCGCTTCTGAAATGTTGTATAAGACTTCAGTGTGGTCTCGTCTAGGGGCCAAACATGAAGCTTCCATAGTACCAGCCATGGGTGGTATATCGTGCTGCCTGCCTGAGACAACAGGTTGTTCCTGAGCGGGGTCTGCCATGGGGGTACGTACAGCATCTGCAACTCTCTTCTCTGATCTTGATGATCACCTGTGGCAGTATTGACAGAGGGGGAAAGGCATAAGAGAGGGAGCTCAGCCAGCTCTGGGCCAGCGCATCCCTCTCCTTCAAGAAGAACTTCCCGCATTGGGAGTTCAGTCCCGAGGCAAAGAGATCTATCTCCGCTCTCCCGAACATCTCCCATATCTAAGAGACCATGTCGGGGTGGTGCTTCCATTCCCCTGCTGGAGGACCCCGGTGGCACAGCATTTCGGGAACGTGTGAGACCCTCAGAGATAAAACTGAAAAAGCCGGTGAGACTTGGCAATTTATCAGGGCCACCACCCTCATGCTGTCCAAGCGGACCAGAACGTGGTGTCCAGTGACAAGCAAAGAAATTCTCTGAGATCTAGTATTACTGCCTGGAGTTCCAGGTAGATGATGTGCTCCTGTCGCTCCACCTCAGACCAGGTGCTGAAAGCAGGTCTGCTGTCACATATTGTGCCTCAGCCAGAACTGGATCCATCCGTAGTCACTTTCCTTCTTGTGACAGTCCCAAGATCCGCTCCCTGGCGGAACGTGTTGGGGTGTCTCCAAGGCTCTATAGCTCTGACACAAGGCTGTGTCACAGTAAGCTTGAGGGGTCCCAAGTGCCAGGCTCGGTGTGGGACTTTTCCCTTTAGCCACAACTGTACAGGGCGCATTTGAAGCAGGCCTTGGGGCATGACCGATGAGACAGCCACAATAAGGCCTAGAAGCCTCAGAAATTTCCTCAGGGGCACCCTGTTGCCCTCCTGGAAACAGGCAGCATGTGACTGGATAGCAGTGATACGTTCCGGTGACAGCCATGCCTTCATTTGCATCGAGTTTAATGTCGCCCACAGGAACATGACTTGTTGGCTGGGTAGCAACATACTCTTGCTGAGGTTGACCTGAAGGCCCAGGCTCTGCAGGTGGCTGAGTAATAGCTCCCTGTGAGCGCATAGCTCCTCTTTCAACTGGGCTAGCAGCAATCAGTCGTCTAGGTAGTTTAATACGCGGATTCCCCTCTGTCTCAAGGGGGAGAGAGCTGCATCAACACATTTCGTGAAAATGCGAGGTGCCAGAGATTGTGAGGATTTGAGACAGGATCTGTCTCAAAGTGAGCATCTTGAATGGCCTGCACATGAGCGAGCAGTTCAATAATCTCAGATCTAGAATGGACCGGAAACCTCAGTCTTTCTTTGGCACCAGAAAATAATGGCTGTACCAGCCCGCTTTGCTGAGGCCAGGAGGTTTAAAGTAAGTGCATTAAAGTAAGCGCTTGGCTAGAATACAGCCAGACCAGTGCGGCTTAGTTTAGCGACATCGCGTAATTAAGAAGCAATTCAGTGGTGGACTGCACACCATAGTCCACATCAAGCTCCTCAGAGCGTGATGCCAACGATAATACCTCGTTCAGGTCGGGAGAAATTGCAAGTGAGCTCCTTGAGTCGAAGAGGAGGAATCAGATTTACGCGCTTGGCTGGAATACAGCCAGACCAGCGTGGAATAGTTTAGCAATAACTGGTAATTAGGAAGCAATTCAGTGGCAGAATGCACAACACAGTCCACATCGAGCTCCTCAGAGTCCAAGGCAAACAATAATAATTCCCTGTCTGAGTCAGGAGAAATCACAGTGAGCTCCCGAAGTCGAAGCGGAGGAATTAAAGTCAGGCGCTTGGCCTAAATTCAGCCAGACAAGCGCGGATTGAGTTTAGCAACAACATGCATTTCTTTTCATTCATTTATTTATTTTTTTGCTTCCAACAGCGTGAACACTACTGAATTATAAGGCAACTCAGTGGTGAACCGCTCGTCATCGCCAACATCGGACTCCTCAAAGTTCGATGCGCGCAATAATAATCCCCGCTTGGGTAGGGAGAAATCGCAAAGCAAGCTCCCATAGCCGAAGTGGAGACATTAGAGCCAGCGGAGAGGACGAGAAAAAGGACAAAGACGTTTCTCTTATTTCCGCTAACTCAGACTGCAACCGCCATGAATGAAGCCGCCGTGCTGCCTCAACAGACGCGGAACTCCAGCCTGGAATGCAGTCAGCCTCGCAATGCACGGAATCGGCTCCCCATTTTTTCTTTTTTTGAGAGCCGATCGTGCCATGATAAAGAAAGAAAAGACCCTAGTCTTTATATATATATATCTTCTTTTGTCCTAGTCTTAGACAATAAGACAGACAATAGACACAATCATACACAGAGCGCTTCCTGAAGACAAAGAAGCTGGGGCAATGTGACGTCAATGTCTTTTTATGAACTTGGTGGCGCGTAATTATCCTGATTGTCGCCATCTGTTCTTTCCGAGCCTTTAAATTGGCATGTGTGCACACAGAGCTTCAGGCACAACTTCCTCAAAGAAGCAGTTCCCATAGCGTCAACTCGATGCAGCGTCGAAGTTCCCTCGAAAGGGAACCGGCATTGCAAGCCTCCCATCTCTTTAGATTTCTCTGGATGTTCCTTAGAGATGCGATAAATATCAGGTAGTTAAGACCCAAATAGTAGAGATAAGGCTCTTAAACATAGCCAGAAAATTAAGCTTAAATATATCTCTTGGATCTACAGGAATTGTCAATCCCAAGTAAGGAAAATAATTACAAACTATTTTAAAAGGAAGGAACCCTAAGCAATTTGTTGAATAATTATTACCAAGAGGAAAAAAATACTCGTATTCCAATTAATTGAACACCCGGGAATGGTTTATCAAAACCATTAAAGCCTTCAAAGAAGGCTTCAACGGCACCATTTAAGTATCAAAGCATATGTTCTGCATATAAAGAGAGCCTATTTTCTACTGACCCAATGGTAATTCCAACAATAGAACTATGTTGGCTATATACTTATAGCCAGTGGCCCTAGAGCCAGATTGAACAATGGGCTCAAGCAACACCCCTGCCTTTTCCCATGATAGAGAGGAACATAGTCTGATTTATCCCAATTGGAATGTACTGCTGAGTTTGGGTTTGTGTAAAGCATCTTTTTTTCCCAAATCCAAACCAATACTGAGTGTAGGTAGTGCCACTCAATCTGATCAAAGGGCTTCTCAGTGTCCAGGGAGACAATAGCTGCCCTGTATTGCCAAGAGTCTACATCATACATGATATTTAACAAGTGTCTAATATTTGAAAAAGAAAACCTACCCAGGATGAAACCGGTCTGGTTGTGATGAATTAAGGAATCATGTTTGCTCAGTCAAATAGCCAACACTTTGGCAACAATCTTCTGGTCAAACTTAAGTGTCTATAACTAGAAGGATCAGTGTCATCCCTGTCTTTTTTCAATAATAATGTTATTTTTGCCCCATAAAAAGACAGAGGCAGTTGTTCATTATCAAAAGGATGATTTACTGTATCATTCTCAACAATAGAGGTGTAATAATATCTGAATTAACTTTATAGAATTCAATACAAAACCCATCAGGTCCTGAGGCCTTACCATTTGGAAAAGACTTCATGGCCTGTGCTTACTAGCTGAACATAGAATATGAGGAGCATGTGTAGAGAAGCAGTCCAACTAAGCATCAAAATAACAGTTAAAATCTCCACCAATTATTAAATTGGTAGAACTGTGGTCTGGAAGCAAGTTAAACACATTCCTAAAGAAGTTAGGATCCTCAATATTTGGACTACACACGTATATTCATACATTAATCCCACAACAGAACTATATGCATCAACCTTTGCCATTGATGTTGAATACTAGTTGTAAGTTATTAAAAGTGTAATATAATGTAATAGCCTGACACACCCCATTGCATACCACTCCCCACCCAAAACTTAAACGGCACAACTCACACATCAAAAGGAATGTAGCGCAGCAGGCGAAGAAAAAACTAAAAGGATTATTCATCAAACTGTGAAAAAAGAAAGTTTCAGTTATGCTCCCAGCAGACACTATACCAAACTAACAGAAACACTCTAGATAGGTAAAATAAAAATATGTCAGTCACATGCTCTAGTATTTTTCCTTTGTCTGCCACACAAGTTGTTTAAATTATCTATATCTAAATAACCATAAACAAAAGCTGCTAATGGAATTCTCTTTCTTCTTGTAAGTCAATGCTTATTCTATTCTTTTTTTTGCAGATTAATTAATTAATTTTCAGTTTAATCATTTGTCTAATGAAAGCAAATTTGGTTTCACACACATTTATACACATGCATGTTCACAGACACACAGGATTGACAACACTAAAACAAATTGTGACTCATGTGCCAATTCACATCTGTCTGTGCATGTTAAAATTGAAGTACTGTCATTTATCAACTTTACTATTTTTACAAATTGATGGTAAACCATTCACAAATTCCATCAAACCCAAGTTACAAGCTAGGAAATGTTGCCTCATTAAACAAAACAAGAAGATTCCATGGTAACACTCTAAATCATGCTAACCACTTCCACCAAGCTGTGGTTGGGTTGGGATACCCAGAGCATGCAATTAATAGGGTTCAAAAATTTTGTGGAGCACTTACATAAACATAACATAACATAATAGAATGTGAACCATCTCATGTGTAAGCATAAGCATGTTTTACTAACCACAATGCTTCCATGTTTAATAACTTTATTTGCCATATTTTCAAGTGATACAAATATTTTGCTTATGGAATCGACTCCAAAGCTTTGGGTTGAGGCTTAGTTTTCAGTGCCTTGAGGCAAATTGTGGGCTGATATATTTGAAATCAATAAAAAAAAATCAGGTGTTCAGGGTGTTTAGGAAGGTTCTATCTCTGTATGGATGGTTTAATGCCCCTAGTGGACAGTTATGTCTGCAAGATTAAGTAATGATTAAGAGATCATTGTGTTTTTTATGTTTTATTTTTATGAAATCATCCTGACTTGACTAAGGGATACCGACATATATATTTGGTTAACATATCCAAAGGTTTTTCCCTCTTATATATGTTATTTTCATTGAGTTTTATAGATGTACAGTATTTAGATTTGGTATTTAGTGCTGTAGAGACCACAAGAAAACTCACTTTGTATATTTCTTTATCACCTTGAATTCTGTTGTTAATTTATTAAATAATTCAATTCAATTCCATTTTAATTATATAGAGCATTTAACAATGGACATAAATAAATTCAGTATATAGATTATACATGTGAAATGTAAATGTATCCCAAAATAGCAAGCCAGAGGCAAAAGTGGAATAGAAACTTTCCCTGGAAGAACCTTTGACAGGAACTACATGCAAAACAGAACTCATCCTTGGTGACAATGTATGGTGTGATTATAAATAATTTCCCTATAATTGTGTACTATATGATCAAAAAGTGCAACTGTGCAAAAAATTCATTCCAATTATAAGAGGAAGTCTATATTTTCACATTGTTAATTGTTCACTGATTGATACTTGGTTTCTAAGTGTAACTATGCACATGTATACCATCTATACCATGTATCTCCAAGCTGTCTGTAAGCCAATCTCAGCAGTGGCCATGTTGGGAACAACCAGATGTAGTGCATTATGATGGATTAGGTAGGTCAGCAGAAGGTGTCAGGATCAGCAGTATCTCAGGAGTAGCATGTATATCTTGAAATAGAGAGATAAACACAGATATTTATCTTGTAATGGTTGAGGACAATGTACATTGTGTGGAGACTCCAGCAAGTCTAGCTAGGACAGTATAAATACAAGGTATACGAAGAAGGAGACACATATGAGGGTACCCTGGGTCATAAAGCAGCCAGCCATTCTACCTGGGCGAACATGCGGCAGTGGGGGGATGCATCCATACACCCCAGTTCAGAAAAAATACTCTATTCCCATGAACCCACCAGATCTGCCACTTTACCTAAGAAAAAGCTATCCACAAAAGGTTTGTCTAAACAAATATGTTCTCAGCCTAGAAATAAACACTGAGACTGTGTGCCTTGAACATTATTTGAAGGATCATTGTAAGAGAAAGATCTGTCAACAGCTGTAGCCTTCATTATTTGAGGTAGCAACAAATAGCCTGCTCCTTTTGATCAAAGTAGCTTGGGGGAATATTAAAAAAAAAAAAAAAACAACAAAAAAAAAAACGTTCACTCAGGTACTCCAGGTAAAGAATATTCAATGCTTCATAGGTCAGTAGTAGTATTTTATAATCACTGCAAAATTTGACTAGAAGCCAGATTTTTTAAGTTATTAAGGGTGATGTGGTCAATTCATAGAGCTAATTTATGCAC
Organism: Bagroides melapterus; assembly: GCA_028566695.1. Lineage (NCBI taxonomy): Eukaryota > Metazoa > Chordata > Actinopteri > Siluriformes > Bagridae > Bagroides > Bagroides melapterus. Next base: position 6,550 of record JAOTRN010064086.1, on the reverse strand, counting down.
CTACTAAGATATCCAGACAGCAAAGCATTACTATTGGAATAAAATAATCCAAGCTATAGGTAACAAAAAAGTACTACTTTTTTGCACAATGTACTGAAATATTTCTTATCTTGCCAACATTTCTGAGAAGAAAGAAAACTATCCAAATAATATTTACATGAGCTTAATTTACATTGACAAACTGTCCACAGTCAGTCAAATAAGACTTGACCCCTTAACCTGCCTCACTCTTGATGGGGGTAACATTAGCCATTGTGGGAATGTCTTTTGTTTCCCAGGTGTGAATTATATACATATTCATAAGCATTAACACTCCCACGAATAAAGCAATGTAAGCACAAAAACTGACTTCTGAAATTCAAATCATTATATCATTGTTTGTGATGAAGTGGTCAGAATGATTCTTACATCACTGTGAAGTAAATATTCTAGCCTACAAGACTGATTACTCAAATGATTTCGTCAGAACTAGTCAGAATGTGTTTTTTAGGACTTATTTCAACGAAATGTTTTTTCCTAAACATACTAACCATTCATAATGTTTTTTTCTAAGAAATGCAAACATGTACATCCATCTTTCTTATATATTATTGTAGCCCAGTTTCTGCTGAATACAAAAAAAAATACATATGAGCAAATAGTATGTTATAAGTAGCTGAAATAAGCACTAAGGTCAGAGCATGTCAACACACCTCAAGGGCCCCAAAATCACCTCAGATCCCAGAGGGTTAACTCCAACAATATTTTCTGACTTTTTTTTTAATGGAGAATAATGTTATATGATAGAATCACTACTACATATTGCTGGTGTGCATGTTTCTGTGGTGGTCTTATTCATAGTTAATTTTGCTACATTATTAAATAAAAATCTATGATTTATTTTGTAATCTTCAATCGGGGTGTTCTGTGATTATATAATATTCTAATCTAACAACACTAAGATATTTTCTGTCACTCAGGAGGCTCTCCTTTAACAAAGATTGAAATATGTTTCATTTAGTTTGAAGTAATTTTCTAGAAGTCTGCTTGTGTGATCCTTAATACCAGAGTGGATGTTTTTTCTCTGTCACCTGATGACTTGTCTAATAAAAAACCTCTCTGCATCATAAATAACTGTAATATCTCCTGCTCTGCCAGTCAGCAGGATTACTAGATCTCCTGATCAGTAATAATTTGATTAAGAATGAGTGCTTTAGATGTATGAGATCTAAATGTCTAGTTTCAGATTAAAAGTGTACCTGCATTTGCTAACAGTAAAGTATGCTGATAAAAGTTTCATGCTTCTGTGCTTCTACTATGCTAGTCATGAACTTCCAGACAGCACCAGATTTGTCAGTATGTTAAAAAGTAAGTGCCAGACTGGGCAACAACCATCTGGAATCAGGACAGTGAGCATCTCCTATGACTATTTCCTGCAGGCGTTTCATTATGTCTTTGAGCATTGGCATGAGGGGAATGATATGAAATCATAGCTTGTAAGCTAGATAACCAGAGAGCTTCTAAGAATGCTCTGCATTTCTGCACTCTGGCAGCAGGAGGTTGCTAGAACAAACCAGCTGTCAAGGCTTGAGCTGGGTTTCCACGGATAATAGCAGCAGACAAACCACCCACTCAGATTCTGGCCACATATTTCAGCAGCATGCCTGAAATGTTCCACAAACAGATGATTAGTATCATTTTATGGTCCTATCATGCCAAGCAGGATATGGGGCTTGGCAACTGAGAGTCTAGAAACACTGTTCCTGCTCCAACTGCAACTCCAGGAGCACCTGATATTGGGTTTGGTGAATGCTGGCCAAGATCTTAATGATTGCATCCAGAGGCATGAACTCCATAAAGTCAACTAGAAGTGTAACAATATTGTTTTCATTTTATTGCTTTTCAGCATGCACTATAGACAAGTATGTGTACATGCACACATAACTGTGTATTTCTCTCTTTTTTCAAAATCTACAGCTCACTGCAACAGAGAACAGTCATAAGTGACATTCGGCACAAGTGTGTGATCCTTACCACATACCTCCCTTGACTCTGCCCTCTGTTCACAAAGCAACGCTTAACCATGCACTGCACCTACATACAATAATGACATTTGGCAGACACTGTTATCTAGAATTTACATTTATCTCATTTGTACAACTGACCTGTTGAGGGTTAAAGGGCCTTGCTCAAGGGGAGGCTTAGGAAAAGAATTACTCTTGAAGATTTCTGTGGAATGTTCTTTAATGTCAACACTGGAATTCATATTCAACTACAAATCTCAGAATCCAGCACAGTCTACTAACCTGGTTGCTAAGGAGATACTTTCACATTCATCAGCCTAATGATTACACACATCTGAACTCAATCAACTTCATAATTTTTAAGGACTCTTATGCACTTGCAAAGCATACACTCTGTGTCTTTTTGTGCCTGCCATAATGAAGCCTTTAATTTTCTATAATTTATCACAGTATGCTTTCCTATTTTTTATATAGCCTTTTCTACTTCATGAAGGTTGTTAATCAACTGACCAATTGCCTGTTATAATTAGGTTTCTGTATTGTGTCTTTGTGTGGTTTGCCTCAAACAACAACATGGTGAGACCATGGTGCACAGAATATCAGGGAGTGACATGGATCTGGGGAGAAAGAGCTGAGCTGAACTGTACTCTGTGTCTGGATGAGACCATAAAACAGAATGCATTGAAAAGTGCAGTGGAAAAAAGAGAATTAAAAGCCCTTTTGAGTTGGCCATGCTTACCTTTCATTCATTATTCCCATGGAAATACAGGAAGTGTTTCCTCAGATCTTGATTCCAAGTGAATTTGCATTTGGTCATGGGAACAGTCTATATATATAGGAGGCTGGTGAAAAATCAACAATTTGATACATTAATAAAATTTATGAATGCACTGGCAAGTTCAGCAACAAAAAAATGGAAGACAACTAAAGGATAACAAGTGGAATATCATATAATTCTTTCCTTGGTGAAGAAATCCCCTACACAACATATAGCCAAACCAAGAACACTCTCAAGGAGATAGATGTGTCACAAAGAAATATATGTGAATGCATTTATAAACAATTCAGTACACTACCATTATGTTTTCTTTTGAATACAACTATAACAATGTTAGAATAAAACAAAATCATTTCTTTCTATATGCATGTAGTATTCGATAAACATATTTTGCAAGGATATTAATAGTTTGTAGCTCGCTGTTACTGTGTGCTGAAGATCAGAGGTTCAAATATGGGCACATCTAGTAGTTCTACTTATTCTAAACCTCATTTGTTTTCATTTGTAGGTTGTTCCTTACATTGATAATCTGGCTGGTTGGTCATCTGCTGCTCAAATGGGCACCTTTCCCCAACGAGGCAGCTTTAAAACCTGAATACATAGGCACATAGAATGGTTTTTGATGGAGCAGGTGACCCTGATTGGGATTATGATTATATGTCTACATCATACAGAAAGTGGGCTGAGATGAAGCCTATATGGGTCAAAGGAATGGACATTAAGGAACACAAGGCTGTGTTAGCAACCTTACCTAAAGTCACACCTGAAACTAAAGTGAAGCCATGTGTTCCCTGGTGTCCCCCACCGTATAATAATTCCACCAGTAAAATTGAATCTCCCTATGTTGATGTATTACCTGCTCCCACGAAGGGGAGTAAGAACCCCTTCCTTAATCCTGGTGTCACAAGTCCTCCTCCAGCAGCTGCAATGGCTGCAGAGGATGCTTCCTCCTAGGATGATGGACCTGATACGGGAACTGTAATTGATCCACCATGGGTGAATACAGCATGCCTCTTTACTATGTTGGCGAGAGGACCAAAAATAACACCTCCTTCATCATCTGAGCTGAAAGATGTTATAACTATGCTCCCCTCTCCCAGTAAACCCATTAATTTTGTTGATATTCTTATTCAGTGTACCAGACATTGTGCTTTGACGGGTGCAGATTATAAATTCATCCTGAATCACGTCTTGGGTTCCAACTATGATGAGGCTGATCTTGTGCAACAGGTCCCGATTTTACATGCTCAAAACAATCTCCCTGAAGTTGACAGGCATGACTTAAAAACTGATGAACCTGCTCCAGCGGTGGTCCCCACGGCAACAGCCAATGGTCAACATTCACCCCGGCCAGAAAGGTCACAGAAGTCACTTTTGTTTGCGGTGATACGCAGTGTTCTGAGACGTTAACACAGCTAAAAGAACAATTAACTAGATATATTCTTAATAAACAAAATGCTAACAGAGATTTGTCACAGGTGTCAAACTGCAAACAGGAAAAGAGTGAATCTGTTTCCTCTTTGTGATCTTCCTCTCCTAGAGTTGATCATTAATGAAATACCTTCTGTATGTCCTACACTACAGCTACACTGTCATCTCTGGGGTCTGCATATAATGGCCCTATTACTGCAAAAAGAATTGACTCTATGGGAATTGAAGGGATAGCTCAACAAAATCATCTAACACCTCCATTACTTGTTACAAGTACCGATGACAGTTGTATTTTTTCCATCACAGCTTTGTGTTCATGCCTGATTGCCCTTTAACCTTCCTGGAAGAGATCTTATGTCTAGGCTACATACTGTATGTCTCTCACCTTTTCCGGTTCTAAACTCATGGTTACCACACCTGCATTGTTGCCATATTCTCATTTGCATCATGCGCCTTTCACGAACTTTAGATGTGTAGCCTCCTCACCACAAGTTCCTCTTCCACCCATGCTGCAGTATCTATACGACACAATTCCTCCCTCATTGTGGGCAGATCAAAGGGGTGATGTGGGTTTTGTTCAATGTCCTAAAATATGAGGCTAAACTTAAACACTCTCACCCAGTCACCCAAACAGTATCCACTGTATGAAGAGAAATCTAGAGGTATTGACACTATTCTGTCTTTGTTTCAGCAGGGTATGATTGTACCAGTCACGAGTTCTTAAAAAATCCAGTGTTAATCCGGTCTCTAAACCGGTATAAACTGCTGCGCTCTGCCATCACACACACTGACCCAATGAAACATCCCATTGTTTGGACTGCTGAAATGATACATGCTTTCCAACAGCTCAAAACATCTCTGTGTTCTGCACCTGCTCTGGGTATCCCTGATTACACCAAGGTCTTTTATTTGTACGTGACTGAAGACACAAGAACTGTGGCCGCTGTTTTGGCATAAGAACACGGGGGGGGGGCTGTGCCCCTGTGCTTTTCTCTCAAAGACTCTCGATCCGGTGGCTGCTGGCATCCGTGTCTGTTTGCGGGCAGTTGCTGCGTGTGAGCTCATGGTACAGGATGCTGAAAAGATTGTTCTCTCTTACACACTCATACTCCACACACCTCATCAGGTTAAACATCGGACACAACGCAGATCAGTACATGAAACTATTCTTTGTTCCACTGCCAATCTTGAAATTAAACCCACATCCTCTTTTGATACGCCCACACATGCTCTGGCTCATTTAATCTTTGTGCAAGATGATGTCTGCAATGATTCTGTAGAGGATCTTGATTGTTTATCTGAAATAGTACACTCTACTAGCATTAGGGATGATCTTTTTTCTACTGCCCTTCCTACTGGTATGCATCTGTTTGTGGAATGATCTTGTTTTAAGCCTGCTGACGCTACTTATCTTTGTGGCTACGCTGTGTGCTCGGCTACTGGAGATGTGATTGAATTTTATGCTCTTCCTTTCTCCTCAGCCCAGGCTGCTGAACTCTGCTCTAACACAGGCTTGCATTCTTTCAGCTGACCAAGATGTTACCATATACACAGATTCTCACTATGCTTTTGGGGTGGCTCATGAGTTTGGCCATATATGGCAACTCTGTGGCATTAAATCTGCTGAAGGTAAGCCTATTTCTCACTTTTCCTTATTTAATGACCTCATCAGTGCATGCTTGCTCCCTCGCATGCTGGCTATTGTTAAAGTCAAGGCCCACACTCGTGAGCAAACAGACGAGTCTGTGGATAATGCACATGTAGTCCAGGCTGCCAGGGAGGCAGCGCTGGCACAAACCTTTTTCCCTGACCTTAAAAGTGATGTGAACATTAGTCTTCTTGCTAGTGCCATCATTCCTAGCGTTGATTTGGTTGCTATACAATCTACAGCTGCACTGGCTGATGTTGCGTTTTGGCAACACCATGCAGCCCAGTTCTTCAGGGCCCTTTGAGGAGTGGCAAATTGATTTTACACACATGCCCCCATGTAGGCCATACAAATACATACTTGTGTTGACAAATTTTCTAGCTGGGTGGAGGCCTTCCCATGTGCTACAGAGAATGCCAAAGTAGTCACACGCATACTTGTTAAAGAGATCATACCACGGTATGGTGTACCCATTGTGATTGACTTAGATAAAGGAACACCTTTCACATCCAAAATTACACAGGATTTATGTATGTACTTTCAATTATCTTGGCATTTTCACATTCCATATCACACACAATCTTCTGTCATAGCAGAACGAATGAACCGTATCATTCAAATTCAAATTCAAATTTTATTTGTCACATACACAGTCATACACAGTACGATATGCAGTGAAATGCTTAGGCG
>JAOTRN010063985.1:0-14011 GCA_028566695.1 Bagroides melapterus | reverse complement strand
GTAATATCAAAGGGAACTTTTACTTATTTCATTAAAATTCAGAGCAAATAGGAAAAGCACTCATGTAAATAACAATACATGAACATGACAACTGGTTTGGCATGTTTTGGAAGTGACATGCTAAAATGCTAAACTGAAAATATTTCACCTCCCAACATGACAACAATCTTGAAGCACACTTCTGTATTAAAATTCTTATGGCTTCACCAGAGCAAGTTCAAAGGTTTGGAATGGGCCAGAGTATAGATCTAATTTCCAACCAAAGATCTATCAGTGTGGGGCGACAGTGGCAACATTCAAAGATGCTTAAACTAAGTATTAGGTTAGGGTGTACATTTTATTATTGTTATTTTTATTCATTTTTCTATATTGTACAGTGTTCACTGGCTGCTGAGTTGTCACACTAAAACCCTTCCTTCTCCATTCCTCAGTCCATGCAACAAACTTGCTCAAGTCCTTTTCCTCTTAACTCTGTAGTCATCTGCATTCATGTCCCTTCTTTTTAGTTCATTCCTTTTAATATTTAGCTCAGAAACCAGCCGTGAGGTGTCACTATCTCCTCTCCATGGTTTAGTCTCACAAAGTTCTGAACACACCATGTCTTTTGGTTCTGTAAACTGCAGACAAAGCAGCCTGCACTTGAAGTCAAGAAGATTTATTTCATCCTTAACTGACACAGGACATAGAACTGAAACAGCGTTCCTCCAGGATCATGGTGCTACAGAAAACAACCTGGACACATCAAGTACAACGTGTGTGTATAGTACAGTGTAGACAAAACACTACAGGACATAAAACAGCACTGACCAGTGTGTAAATAAGAAAACTTCAAGTCTGAGGGATGTTCATGCACACTTTTAACCTGTGTTATCACCAGTCAGACGCTCATGCTCTTATTCCAGCAGAGTCATTGTGAGAAACGTGTCAAAGGTTACAGAAAGTGGTTGCTTCATATTTGAGTAGTTAGTAGGCAATGCTAATAAATACTAATGAAGTCAATGTAGCTTTCAGACCCACTGAAAAAAATAAATAAATAAAAACTTGAATAAATCTCTCTTATTTTATGTAAATATTGTATCTTAATTAGAAACCCTAATCTAGTTTCAGAGTCTAAATATCACTAGTCCTGGTGTGTCAGTACTATGTCAGTATTTATGTTGTTTATTTTGTGTATTTTTTACATTTTCTGTTCCTTCAGATGATTTTGAATCCAAATATTCTTTCCATCCCCTGGATGATTTCCCACCACCAGATGAGTACAGACACTTCACTAAGATTTACCCCAGTAAAGCCACCAGAGGTGAACATGCCTAAATGTATTTGAATTTATTTACTGTTTTAGTGTCTATCATTTTCTTTTGTTCAGCTCTTAAAAAGTATTGATCTTGACTTTAAAAATTTGTCTCTTTTAGTAATGAGAGGAGCTCCTCCACTTCCTCCTGTGGGCCGGTGAACACTGTGAGCAGTCTCTTACACACACACACACACACACACACACACACACACACACACACACACACTACACAAATCCTGCACCTTATTGGTCATGTCACTCTCTGCATTCCCTGTGGTGTGACTCCATCTGTCTGATCCAAAGATCCAACTCCACCTGATTCTCTACTCCACCCACAGGGGGCATTTTATCATGTAAACATTAATCCATGATGGTGCCATGTCTCCCTCAATACTCCAGAGTAGTATGAAAGATAAAATTTGGTAAATAGGAAGACCTATATTTATCTTCCTGTGTGCATCAACACATCTGGGGTTCCATCAGTCGTATTTTAATGCTGGACACAGAATCTGATCAAAACAATCAATTAAAAGACAAACATTTCAAATTAAACTGCAAATATATTTTTAACGTAAGTGAAGATCCTTTCTGCATGTCTCAACAAAGAATAGATAAATGGTTAATTGTAGTTGTTTAAGTGTGATGTCATTTCCTGCTGCTATGCTCTGTTTCATATAAACATTCAAATCACAGCTATAGTGGTTGGGGTCACGAGACAGGAATTAATGTGGGATACGTGTAGTTTTATTAATGTTTCCCAAATCTTTAAAACAGTTAAAAATGGCGTTAGTAAGTCAGTGCTAATGCCACTGGTTATGGGGTTAGTTGGGTGTGTCATGAGTTGGACACTGTTGGTGAACTTATCGACAGAACTTTCTGCAGATACATCATTCAGTCACAGTCACACACACACTATTTAATAAATCCACTATTAAAATATTTGTAGCTTCTCAATTCCAAAATTTAAATCCTTCCCTTTTGGAGCTCAAGGCAACTAATCCCAACATCTAGAGGAATGTGTTTACTGTACAGTCACGTGGTTGAACAATGGCTTTTCACTACAAACAAAGCCTTTCACTACATGTTGTACTGTGTGTGATTGTGAACGTGACAAAGTGTGAATTTAGCTGAAAGCAGAACATTATGAACTGTAGTTCCAAATCTGGCCACATGACGTCACTATGGCAGCATTAATCTCTTTTCCCTGTTCAGTGTTACTGAGGTCATTACATTTATGACATATTTCAGACACCCTTAATGTTTATGTTCGTATCTGAGCAGTTGAGGGTTCGGGGCCCTTCCCAAGGGCCCAACAGTGTCAGTTTGGTGGTCCTGGGATTTGAACTGACAACCTTCAGATCTGTAGTCCAACACTTGAACCACTGATCTGCCCATTAATGATGTTAACAGGTTAATGTCACAGGTTTAATATTCAGCACGCCGTCTTTTACACATAAAGATATAAAATGTGTTTATGGTGAAATTAGTAAATTTGACTTGACGTTAACTCGAGTGCCAAGAGGAACTGGAGGTTCTGTTACAGCTGCGTGTTTATCTCTGAGCTCAGCAGCAGGGTTTATAATAAACACCTGCTTTAATTTGTTGAGATATTATAATGTGACTTCCTGTCAGTCTGCAGTGACTCTACACCAACTTCTGTAACACTAAAGTAAACAAATAAAATGGAATTTATTCATTAGAGATATTTTACATACACTGAATCACATCTACATTATAATATCTCACAAAGGAATGAATTTGGTTTTATTTCATTTCTTTTCATTTGGGTTGCTTTATTGACATTATAAACTTTATTTTTTTTTATCTTTATGGACCAGATCTTTTGATGATTTTAGTGTTTTGAATTGTTTTTGATGTTGTTTATGGCTACAAGGGAATTCCAGCCTGTGTTCATCTTCCATGTGTTATTGCCTTAAAAAGAAGTGATGAAGCTTTTTATTTTATTAACGTTTTCACACCTGCTGAGAGAACCCACAGTTCCTGTAGAACCGACTTGTTCCATTAGAACCCTGTTTTAAAGGCGTGTCGTGTGTATGGGACTGACTCGGACCAGCGCAGGGATTTTCTGTGTTGGAGCTGGTATGTGCATTTCACTGTATATTTACTGTATGACATCACTTCCTGTCTACAGGAATTTTAAACATTAAAATTGTCGTAATTTTACACATTATGTAAACACTGTTGATTTTATAAATCTGTAGTACAATGTTTATGTTCATGTTTTTGAGTCATTACACATCTTTATTCACACTTACATCATTACACTTTATCTCCATGGCCCCACCCATAATTGTATGACTCCACCCTCTCAGCCCCCTGGGGACCATCTACCTGTCCCATCCCTTCTGTTCTCGCTCACCCTCTGAGTTCTGTGGAGATGTTGGTTGGTTCTCCTCCACCCCCTCGGTTCTCTTCAGCGGTACTCCTAGCTCCACCCCGTTGGTTCTCCTAACTCCACCCCCTCGGTTCTCTTCAGCGGTTCTCCTAGCTCCACCCCCTCGGTTCTCTTCAGCGGTTCTCCTAGCTCCACCCCCTCGGTTCTCTTCAGCGGTTCTCCTAGCTCCACCCCCTCGGTTCTCTGGAGCCAGCCTGACAGTTCAGTTCTCTTTATCTTCAGCTCTGTACATTATGGTGTAATAATCTGCTGCTGCATTATCAGAGTAAATATTAACATTTATTATAATAATGAAAGGTTCTTTGTGACCCAGATGTCAGACTCATGTGCAGGAGAATCTCTCAGCATGATTATTTTCTGTATGTATAATGTAAGCGCTTGCTGATAATAATGTGAATTGAATATAACTTGTGCAACAGTTTAGCGGGACACAGTTCAGATCCTCCTGATAAATGTGTTGTGTTTTTATTTATCTGGAGTTTTACATGAAATACAGTTTAGAAATCATCTTACACACATCAGGAACATTTCCATTCGAGTGCTTTGTACATTTAAAATGAATTTGGGGGAAAAACAAAAATGTTTTGTTCCTACTGCTGCTAGCTGAGCGGCATGATGACATCATCATATACGTTTCCAGTCATGAACTCATCAATGTACCTGTGTAGAGAAGATGGTAGTGATAATTAATGTACTTTAATGTTTAAAATTGTTATAGAAAATGTGAATAAACAGACTCATCTGTGTGTGCTAGTAAAGAAATATTCTGAGTAAGATTTCCTGTATTTACTCTTTACTCTCTTTCAGCAGGAAGTCACTAAAAACTAATACGTCACATGACATGGGAAAGTTTTATTAATTATGTGAATTAATGTGTTTTCTGATACTAGATAAAGTCAGGAATGGGAAAGACTGAAACAGAAGATTAAACAAACTGCACTTTTACACTCAGAAGGTTTGGAGAAGTCTCAAGTATTTTTCACATCTGTGCACGTTACATATAGATGAATAATTAGGAGTTTCAGGACTAATATTATCTAGTTGTCGTCTTTATCTTCTGTAGTTTAGTTTATATTTAGCCATTAAAACGTCAGTTAACAGCTACACTGCATTTCTATATATTTATAAATATATTACACACTCTTAATATCTCAAAGGTTCTCAGTGAGTTACGTTCTAGACTCTGTGGTGTTCGATGTCTCCTGGAACCTCCAGCCTCCTGATCCTGTATGAGAAGTGGACTTAACACTACACAGATGTTTATTCACATTGTGTGTGGAAATGTTCAGGCTGATGTGAGTTCTACTGATGTTTCATGATTTCAGTTCAAGATTTATTTATTTCTGGAAGGTTCTCTGCAATCCTTTTAATTCTGTTTTGGACCCAGTTCACCCAGTTACTCCAGTTTTTGTTTGTGTTGCAGTCCAATAATTTGACTTTTCTGAAACAGTGACGTCTTTTCCACAGGATATGTCCAACATGGTTGTGTAAGAAATGAGACACGACTCACTGTATCAGAGTTAAATAACTTTTTTTTGCCATGCAGTGTGTTTTACTCTCAGCACATGACAACAGTCTCATAAACTCCACATCTGGACCATGACGTAACACGGCTAGACAAAAATCTTTTCTCAGGAAAAACTTCAACACAAACCATGTGTCACAATGTGTTTCAGTCTGAGATTCTGAGAGCGATCATAATTCCAAAAGGTTTTCCTGGAAAAAAAAAAAAAAATCACCATAAACACCTGATCCACAGTGTAGCCCGGTGGCAGCAACATCATGATTTGATGACTGGGGCTTTTATCAAAGTGAAGTGAATCATGAAGGTCAGATATTTATCTCATATATAGGACACCGGCAGTGACCGAAAGCATTCAGCAACTCAATAAAGGAATGTTTTAACTGAAAGATCAGTGTTTTTGTGGATATAAACCGAAGCGCAGGTCTGAATCCAAACACAATTCCAAGTCTGAATGTGTACACGAGTGATCTAGAATGTTTTTAAGAAGCTGAATGTGTGGATCCAGGACAATATCCAGGATCAGAGTCTTTACATGAACACACACCTCACACTGCTGTACTGCACCTTCTTACCTCTACACTGCTCCACTTCTCGACATAAATAAATATATATTTAATGTTTTTTTTCATAGGTTCTTTAGACCCATTCTCCCTTGATTAATATTTTTGCACCAATACACTCAGACAGATTCCTTATAGATGTGAAACACTGCAGTAAAAGTGACTCTGATTCTTTAGTTTATTTCTATAAATTGAAGACATTTGTTTTTGACATCAAAAGATGAGTTTCAGATTTTATTTCCTGTTGTGTATTTTACGGAGACTCTGATCTCTCCACCCTGCTATTTCCTACGGACTGAGACTGAGCCTCTGTGTGATAGTCCTGCCCTGATGAAGGGTGAACGTGATGTTCACTGCTTCTTTGGTCTCCACTTTGTGTGTAAGAAGAGAACGTTTCATACTAAATACTTCATTCATGTGAATAAATTTATCTCTCTGGGCAGCCTCCCTGGATTACTGTTGTGATTTATTTTTTTAATAATTTTTAATTTAAGGGTGCTTGAGGTTTTCGGTAAGGTTTATTGCACGTAGTGTCATGAAGTAAGTGTCTAACATTACTCATGTTTGAAACCTGTGATGTTTCTCTGCCAGTTGATGATGAGTGTTGTGTGTTTGGAGTAGGACTTGGCTGGAGAATTTTCATTATTTTCCTTTATAGGGTAGAGAAACAGCCTCAATGTCCCACTCAGGAGGAAAAAATGCTAAATGAATGAGAAGACACTCCTTCATGGAGAACACTTCTTCCTATATGAGATGGACAGGACACCAGAGATAAGACTGAGGGATCACTCAACATGAAGAGCTGTAACCTCAGGGGTCTGGAGGTGGGGGTCTCATTGGTCAGCCTCATGATGTGACACTCGTCCCTCAGCTGGTACTGAGAGCAATCAGGAATGATGGTGTTATCTGTTATTTCTGTATTATAATGATGTTCTGCCTTCATGTGTACTCACTGCTCCCAGTAACAACCAATCAGATGCTAAGTCAGGAAACAACATGCTCCAACAAACCTATCTGAAGTTTGTAAAATGTAGCAACAAGCCAAAATGTCAAGGGTTAAAACCTCAGCACTGATAGATCCTGGAGCAAGACCTTTAACCATCGCTGCTCCAGTTGTGCTGGATTGTGGCTGACATTGTGCTCTGACCTCAGCTGAGATATGTGAAGAAAAGGTGATGATAATACTGTAATGTTTCTCTAACAGATAAACAGACTTTCACTTTCTTCTACATCTGATCTGAAATATTTCATCAATGTGACACTTTAAAGATATTCTGACAAACTTTTATTAGGAAATGAAACTAACCTTCAGCCCTTTATTAAACAAGTAGGTTTTCAGCCTGTGTGTGTGTGTGTGTGTGTGTGAGAGAGAGAGAGAGAGAGAGAAAAAAAAAAACACAGAAGGTTGTAATTATCCTTGAGGACAACTCCCATGGAGATTATTAAATTCTCTAAGTATTAAGTTATTAATGAAAGGGATTTTATTTTTAATTTTTCATGATTTTAATTTTTTATGTTTTAAATTCTATATATTTTTAACTTTTTTAACAATAGACAGTGTTACAAACTTCTTTACAGGAATATTAAACTATTCCCTAATGAACAGATTGGAGATAAGAATATCACAGAAATATATAATAATCTCTCCAGATTATAAGTAAAGTAAATAATCTCATTTCTGTAGCTGAACCCTTTGTTGAGCACATTGGTGTAATCATGAGCAATTTATAAACAGGAGCAGCTGCAGAATTGTGTTTTCATTATAGTTTTAACACATTGATAAAGGGTTAAAACCTCTGAACCACTGAGTTACTACCTCTTTATAACAAGTCACAGAACCAAAGGAATAAAGATGAGGACAGAGTCGTGACAGTAAAAAGGAATCTGTCTCATTCTAGTCTGTTATTTCTTTTAAAACATGACCGTATTTTAAAAATACGATCTGATCATCACTAGGAGAAGAAGCTTTTATTTGTCACAGTGAAATTCTACTGCTTCTATTATTGTTGTTTATCACAATTATATCAGTACAGTCAGATACAGTAAACAACATTCTGTTCCTGTTTCAAATAAAATACAGAAATGAACTAAAATTAAACTTCTGCTTGTGTTTGTCATTTAAATAGTTTCTTAATATTATTATTAATCTCTTGTAGTTTTAATCCATATATTATAGGGTTAAACAAAGGGGGAATGAGAACATATTCGACTGACAGGATCATGGCAATAATGTGCGGAATTTGTTTGGATTCAATTCTATTATTTATAATTTCAAAACTTGTGTTAACAGAAAAATTGATGAAAATGATGAGATGTGGTAAACAGGTCTGTAGAGCTTTTCTTCTGAAATCTTTAGAGTTTTTTAAACACACAGTGAGTATACAGAGATAAGAGTAAATTATAAAGATCACTGGAGGAAACGCAGCAACAATAAAAATAAAAAGGCCATATATATTATTTAGAGATGTTTCTTCACAGCTTATTTTCACAATTGAATAATTATCACAGTAAATTCGGTTTAATTTAAATTTACACAGCTGAAGTCGGGATGTTAAAATAATCCCAACACCAATTTCACAAGAAGGCAAAAACCAAGATAAAAAGAGGAGTTTTCTGACTGTGGACATTTTTATAAGAGTTGTATAATGTAAAGGTTTACAGATGGACACGTATCTGTCATAGGCCATCACTGATAACAGAGTGAACTCAGACGCAGCGTACACGTACAGACAGAATGCCTGAAATAAACACTCTTTATAATACACACTCTGTTTTTCAGACAGTAAATCAGTGAGTAGTTTAGGATAAAGAGCCGTCGAGCCGAACAGAGCATTACAAAGTAAAGCAGCAATAAAAATGTACATGGGCTCATGAAGGTGTTTGTTTCTAAATATGACAGAAATGATAACAGAGTTAAAGCAGATAATCATTAAATACGCAGTGAGAGTAAAGATAAAATAAAGATATCTGTAATGCTCTAAATCCACATGACCCTCCAGTGTGAAATATGTAATGGAATAATTGGTAGAATAATCCATTAATTTCTGAAACGTAATCCATGTGATGTGACAGAAGTCATTCAGGCAGCAGAGTGGAGACAAACATAAACCTCCTCTAGGATGATGAGGACGTCGACTTCATGGATATTTATACTCTCATCCACACACACACAGTCATTAGAGATTTGCTGAACGTTACTAGAAAAAAAATTCCTGCTGATTTCCAGACCTTCACCTATTATGAGCCTAAGTCATAATTAATGTCACTGGTGAAATAAAATAAATGTTTTTATGGGTCATTAATGTCTTTCTCCTCAGAGTAAACACACCTTGATTATCTTTAGACCTTCATCAAGCTGAAAAAACATTGAGACCACTGACAGGTGACGTTATTAACTGACTGATGAATGAATAATGATGTCATTACAATGACATCACTCAATGGATGTGATGTAAAATAATAAAGATAAAAAGACTTTATTGTCATTGTAGTGATACAAAGATTGATGCAATAAGAAATGTAAGAATAAACAACAAAATAAACAAAGGAATAAACACAAAATAATTCTACTCAAATATAATAAATAAATATAACAATATATATATATATATATATATAAGAGTGTTTGTGAAGTGTAGAGTTCACTGAGTGAGTGTGGAGTGAAGGCTAGCTCATCTGGTTCAGTTTCACAGAAGAACGTCTGTAGCATAAACTGCTAATAAAGTTCACCCTGAATTTGACAGAAAGGCCTCAGAACACACAGAGCAGGAGATACCATGCTGACCCCTGACCCCTATAGTGGACACATGAACATCATGAGCAGAAAA
Source organism: Bagroides melapterus (assembly GCA_028566695.1). Classification (NCBI taxonomy): domain Eukaryota; kingdom Metazoa; phylum Chordata; class Actinopteri; order Siluriformes; family Bagridae; genus Bagroides; species Bagroides melapterus. The sequence continues at coordinate 4,389 of JAOTRN010063985.1, read as the reverse complement.
AGGTGGAAACATTCTGCTTTGGGGCTGTTTCTCTGCTATGTATACAGTAAGACTCCACATTGAGGGACCGATGAACAGGGCCATGTACCATGAGGAATCTTAGATGAGAACCTCCTGACCTCAGCCAGATCACTGAAGATGGGTCATGGATGAGTCTTCTAGCAGGACATTGACCCAAAACATACGGACAAGGCAACAAAGCAGCTGAAACTTGGAGTTGTCCACAAACCTGATGACCAGCTACAAGAAGCATCTGACCTCAACAAGGCCAACAAGGGTTTCTCCACCAAGCACTAAGATGTTTTGCTTGAGGATCAAATACTTATTTCACTCCATCAAATACAAATACATTTTTTATATCAGGATTTTAATTAACATTTCTTTAATATTTTTTCTGGATTTTGTCTTTGTTAAAATAAACCTACCATAAAATTATGTTCCGTTCATTTCTTTGTAAGTTAAAATTGCAAAATCAGCAAAGGATCAAATCATTATTTCCCCGACTCTTTTTAAAAAGCACATTCTCTGGTGTATCTTAACACAAGGGGGCGCTGTGGAGGGAAGAACATCACACTGGGGAAGGTGCTGCTCTTATTTCTTAGTCTCAGAACAGGCCTCGTTAATCTGCAGGTAAAACCAACTGTCTGCTTATGGGATGATTCATCACTCAGGTGTAGAACCTCTGTGTCTGAGCCTGAACTAAACCAAAATCTATAAAATCACCTTTCATCTGAATCTACAACTGTTTAATACAACATCTCTTTCATCTAAAGCACTTCCTCTTCTACACACTCTTCTAAAAATAAACACTTCTTCCCTTTGGACTGATGACGTGCCTAAATGTTTTAAACAAACAATTAACAAACACTTAATAAAAATAAAAATGACCTCGTCCCTGTCAGCTGTGCTATAGACCAATATCAAACCTCCCCTTTATCTCCAGGGTCCTGGAACACGTCGTACACACAGTAGATCTGTTCAGAGCTACATATTAATCATCGTGATGAACATCAGTCAGGATTTAGACCTCATCATCCTCATCATCATCATCATCATCCTCATCATCCTCATCATCATCATCATCATCATCACACAGAGGCTGATTAAAGTTTCTCAGTTGTATAAAAACAAGATCAAATGGAAGACAGTGTGGAGTATAGTATTAGACATGTATAGTGTTAGACATGTTCATTTCTATTTTCTCTATTTTATTCTATTTTTTTAGCTAGTTTTGTGAATTACAATGAACATTACAACTTGATCGTACAATTAAGGTTCTACTTTGTTCTTTATGATATTTGACAACATCAAATTTAATTCATCAACATACAGCACGCACAATCACATTCATTTTTTAAACATTTAAAATATTATTTTTCTTCAAACTTAAATAAGAACTTCAGTAAGAATCTAAAGAGATTTCTAAAAGGACACTCGAGCCTTAATTTGACATAAAATCAGTCTCCTGATACTATTTAAAATCTCCTGCAGTTTTAATCCATATATTATGGGATTGAACAGAGGAGGAATAAGTAAATATTCGACTGACAGGATCATGGTGATAATGTGGGGAATTTGTTTAGATTCTATTCTAGAATTTATAATTTCAAAACACACATTGACAGAAAAAGTAATGAAAATGATGAGATGTGGTAAACAGGTCTGTAGAGCTTTTCTTCTGAAATCTTTAGAGTTTTTTAAACAGACAGTAAGTATCTTAATGTAGGAGTAGATTATAAAGATCACTGGAGGAAATACAGTAATGCTGAAAATAAAAAGTCCATATATATTATTTAGAGATGTTTCTTTACAGCTTAATTTCACAATTGAATAATTATCACAGTAAATTCTGTTTAATTTAAATTTACACAGCTGAAGTCGGGATGTTAGTAGAACAGTTACACCGATCGTACACAAAGGCAAAAACCAGGACAGAAATAAGAGTCTTCTGACAATGTGCATTTTTACAAGAGTTGTATAATGTAAAGGTTTACAGATGGACACGAATCTGTCATAGGCCATCACTGATAACAGAACAAATTCTGATGAAGCGTACATGTACATACAAAATGCCTGAAATATACAAGCTTCATAAGAAGTGATTTGTTTTTCAGACAATAAATCAACAAGTAGTTTAGGATAAAGAGCCGTCGAGCCGAACAGAGCATTACAAAGTAAAGCAGCAATAAAAATGTACATGGGCTCATGAAGGTGTTTGTTTTGGTATATGATAGAAATGATAACAGAGTTAAAGCAGATAATCATTAAATACACAGTAAGAGTGAAGATAAAATAAAGATATCTGTAATGCTCTAAATCCACATGACCCTCCAGTGTGAAATATGTAATGCTGCTAGAATTATCCATCAATTTCTCAAGATATATCCAAGTGATGTTAAGGCAGTCGTTAATAATGGAGACACTGAAGGTGTGGTGAGGAAACATGACGTTTATACTCTCACTGTTGCTCAGAATCCTACTTGAATAATCTCACCCTCCTTCATGAATATAGCTGTAAACATCCCAGTCAATAACAAGACGTCTGAGACAATCAGAAATCAACAAAAACAAAACGATCAGTCAGCAAAAAGTCGTCAAGAGGCTTCTCTTTTTATTTCAACCATATTCAAGATTCAAGACTTTATTGTCATGTGTAAAACAGTGTGTTACATCTTACAATGAAATTCAGTGAATCCAGTGAAGCAAACTATGACACAAGTTAAGACCTAAAAAATAAAAGACAAGTGAATTAACAAACTGTGAATTATTACAAAATTTCTCATAATACAAAATGCAAGAGGCAAAAATTATTGTCTGTATAAAGTGCACAGTGTGGATAATATGGGACAATGTTAGATCTAGATGAGTCCATGTTGCTTATTTGCTTTGGAGAGAAATGTACGTGTACAATAAATACAGAGACAGTCTGTAGAGGGTTATTACATTGATGTGGTACAATAACGTTCACAAGCCGTGATGTTTTTCAGCCTTGATGTTCTGACTTTAACATTCCTGTAGCATCTGTCTGATAGTAAGAGTGTAAAAAGGCTCAGCTACAGATGACTATTATCTTGATGTTGGTGTCTCTATTGATGTCTCGGGCATGGTAAAGGCTTTCCAGTGATGGTAAGGTCATTCACGGTGGTTTTGGCAGCGCTCACCACCCCCTTTAGAGCCTTCCTGTCCTGTGATATGCAGTTTCCAAACCAGACTGTGATGGAGCTAGTGAAGATGCTCTCAACTGCACATCTATAAAAGCTTGACAAAATTCCTCATCCTTCTCAAGACGTGCGGACAATGACATGATTTCTTGTCCAGATGTGTAGTGCTATGAGACCAGGTGAGAGCTTCAGTAATCTAACGCTGCTCCCTTCTGGATCATCTATTTTGCTTTAACATTAAAGGAGAGATTGTTGCCCTGGCAGCACTTCACTGTATGCTGACTCATCACTTCCTGTTATTAGTCCAACACTCGTCATGTCGGCAGCAAATTTGATAATACTGGTATTTTACTGGGAAGCCACGCAATTACGTGGTGAAGAACGTGTAGAGCATGGGGCTCGTCACGCAGGCCTGCGGAGTTCCTGTGTTTATAGTGTGTTTATGACCTGGAAGTGTGGTCCTGGGGTCTGTCAGTAAGGAAGTCAGCCTGTTGGTGAACGTTGATGGTATCACTTTGTTGAATGCAGAAGCTATAATCAATAAACAGCATTTAAACACAGCTGTCCTTATTTTCCAGATGAGTGAGGGCAGTGTGTAAAGCTGTGCTGATGGCATGCTCTGTGGACCTGCTTGTTCTGTGTGTGAACTGGTGAAGGTCCAGGGCGTCTGGCATGATGCTCTGGATGGAACCCCTGACAATCCTCTCAAAGCACTTCATCACAATTTGAGTTAATGCAATGGGTCTGTAATCGTTGAGGCAGGAGGCTTTATTTTCTTTGGCAGCAGTAGGATAGTGGTTCTCTTTAACCAGAGGAGATTTGAGGCTTGTGCAAGGGACATATTGAATATATCTGTGCAGACATCAGTTAGTACCAGTGAGCGGGATCTGAGTAACTGTCCACTGACTATCGCCCAGTAGCCCTGACCTCTGTTGTGATGAAGTGTTTTGAAAGACTAGTCAGAGACTTCATCACTTCTTCACTACCTGACACACTGGACCCTCTTCAGTTTGCGTACCGTCCAAACCGCTCCACAGAGGACGCCATCGCTTTCTACAACACACTGCCCTGAGCCACCTGGACAGTAGAAACAGGAACTATGTGAAACTGCTGTTTGTCGACTACAGTTCAGCATTTAACACCATTATTCACTCGACACTCACCTCAAAGTTGGGGGTCCTGGGACTTAGCCCATCACTATGTCGCTGGATCTACAACTTCCTGTTAG
>JAOTRN010063755.1:0-14025 GCA_028566695.1 Bagroides melapterus | reverse complement strand
TATTTTTTTGCTCTTAGTACTTGCACTGAGAAATAACGTTGTCTGATTGGCGGAGACTTTCCTCCACTGCAGGTCACATGCTCCCAAATTATCCATGATGCACCATTCTATGGTGTAGCCACATGTAGCTGAGTAGAGTCCAGACCAGATCAACAGGAAACCATCTAAATTACCCACAATTCTCTTCTGCTTTGTGTCAAGGGCTGGTTACACACATACATATGAAAGCCACACTATTGCAACATTAATTTCCTGTGTACGTGTTTAATGTGTGTGTATGTGTGCTGACCTGTGTTCGGTGCAGGAATTGTAATAGAAGATGGCAGAGACAGCCCTGTGTGTGTATACGCTCTCACTGACACGTCACACACTCCAACCCCCACTGTAAAGTTCGCCTGTGTCTCAGTGACATTCACACACATTCTGCTGACATGCTGCTGCTGCACACACACTTCATAAACATCGACGCTGGAGTGTGAGGTGCTGCTGAACTGAAAGACAGAGAGAGAGAACATTTTCCTGAAACAGTGCGAGGGATGAATGCAATCATATACACACACAGTTGCTAAATAAAAAAAATATATGCAAATTACATCAGAACTATATGATAATACAGATTACTTTTAATGAATGAATGATTTGCCTTCAGAGTTTAGGCCACTACCCTCCAAATAATTGTCTCATTTCCCCATCACACAATCTGTAAAAACACTTATTAGCTACATACTAGCTAGCAAATCATTAGAAATTAGTTACAAGCTCTATGCATCTGTATTTTTCAGATGCCTAGGAACAAAGCTCTGTAAGATTCCACACCTTCTGCCAGAACACACTTCTGTCTCTGTGACTGTGTTTTTTTGTGGATTTCAGCATGTTCCAAAGTCAGAAAAGCCAGAAATATTATCAGTGTGTCTGTGTGAGACGCTGATCACTGAGACAAAGCTCATTGAGGTGAGTTAGCATTTAGTGCACCAGGCTAAAGTTGTGGCTAAACAATTACTGTTATCTACATTACCACTCCAGTTTTAATTACTGTTATTTGCATCATCGCTCCAGTTTAACACCACATAAGGTTTATAATACATTGTGTTGTATAAGTGTGATAGACAGGAGAACTGTGAGCGCATAAGCATACGATTCTCCACAGAACCCTGATCCTGCGACTGTTATAGTTCTCCTCCGTCCTCCTCCAGACATCCAGTGTCACCAACGGCTCTAAAAACCACCAAAATCACACATATATTAATAACCATTTTCATCAGAACTTTCTGTGTTCGTGTGTGTGTATGTGTAAACCTGTACTGAAGGTGTGTGTTGTGCTCCATGAACTCCAACTGTTGTGCTTTACTGCACAGCGCCCCCTGGTGGAGTACTGAGAGCTTGGCTGCAGCTGTTGCACAGACACATTGAGATTCCTCATACATGCCATTCCTACACACTGTAGCTCCTGTAACACAGACATACACAGATTCCTCATACACTCCACACCTACACACTGCACATCCTGTAAAACACACATACAAACTCACTGTGGTTTTGTTTATTGGCTCCATGGTTATCTGACACATTAACTGCAAGCCTGTAAAATTCCCATTCAGTGTCCAATACACATCAGCCTTCAGTGAACCAGGAATCACGGCCAAGTCTTGGATTATAGGATATACTGTATGGAGGACACACACAAGCTTTTCTTTATCTAAAACTCACTTTGCAAACTCTGACAAGTCTATCATTGTGTGTATTATTTTCTCACCTCTGTGTGTGATATTAAAAGTGTAGCTCTCTCTCTCTTCCCCCAGGCTGTTCACCACCACCACAGAGATGTTGTAGAAGATCAGGTCTGGAAGAACAGGGAACTGGCAGGAGTAAGATCTCTCATCACATGGGAACATCAGTCCATCTGTGTTCCTGGAGAAGAGAAATGGAGCAGAGAGAAAGGGAGAGAAGCAGAAGAGTCATACATCAGAAATATTCCAAATAATGAGAGGGAGAGAGACTGACAGAGAGAGAGAGAGAGAGAGAGAGAGAGAGAGAGAGAGAGAACTTAAGTGCTGATTCAGTTCCCGATCTTCAAGAGGCAGAAGGTACAGATCTTGAATCCTACTCATAAGCAGTGTGTATGGTGCTGTGGAGTAAAATCAGACATACAGTATGTGGAGTGTGTATCGACGTCTTCGAAAACTGCTCAGGTTGGGTGTTCTGCCCGGTGTCCATGAACACACAATATTCTTCAGGTTCCTTGTCTCACAGCTCAGGTTCTTCGGCTTCTCAGGAGGAACTAGAACAACACACATCTCTTTACTTCCTGTCTAAAACACCAGCACTGTGATTACTGGAACTCTTTTAAAAACCTTTTATTCTTTTCAGCTGCAAATCATGTTTCTGTGTAATTAGACTGTACATAAAACATCTACTGTTGAACATCAGCATCTGTATTTAAATATATTTATTGCACTGTTTAATTCTTGATTTTAAAATGTGGAACAGTGTGTAAAGGATCAAAGCCTTAGGTTTCTAATACTTAAAGGGCATAGCATTAAAATGCTGAGCTGCTGCTATGCTAATCCAGGTGGGTGCTCAGCTGTTGTTATTCACAGATAAGTCAAGTCAAGTCAGGTCAATTCATGTCAAGTCAAATCAAGTAGCTTTCATTGTCATTTCAATCCTATATAGCTTACTCAGTACACAGTGAAATGAAACGTTTCTCCAAGACCACTGTGCTACATAGAACAAAAGACAAAAGACAGAGCTACATTTAAACACACAGAGCAAAGCCTTAAACTAGGCTAAATACAGTGCATCTGTGCAACTTAGTGCAAACAGACAGGACAAAAGACAAACAGACAAACAGTAAAAAACACAACAAGACAATACAGAAAAGACAATACACAAAAGCAGCAACGACTAGTGAACATATTGAATGTTCGATGTTGCATGTGCAAATTACAGGACTCAACACTAAATATAAATAGCAGCAGTTTTTATGAGTTGAGATACACGTTGTACAAAAATAGCAATTTTACTACATGTGCAATTCAGTATAAGTGTGTAAAGGTTAAAAGGCCAAAGGTTTTGATAAAGAATTTCAATGTTAAACACGTTGATAGTATTTCCAGGTTGGTTCCTATGGTGTAGCTAGATGGTTGCTATGCTAATTGAGTTGGTACACCCAATTCCCAATACCCAATCACTGATCAGCATTATCCCTAACGCTCAATCCCTGATCAGCATTAGACTGGCCAATTATTAGGGTGCAGCCAAGTCATTGCTCTACTATCCCAGCTGGCTGCTCAGGTTTTAGGAGGTGCCACAATGCATATTTAATGGTTTTGAGTATTCCTCAAAGGCTCAAAACCAGGAAGAGCAGATCAGCCAAACAAACAAACAACAAAAAAACATCACACACTGAAAAAAACAAGCATTTTAGAATCTCCCTGTTTACAGGAAAATATAGCCAGATTCAAATCTGCACCCTGTGTCCTACTGAACTCACAGGTAACATAGTTCAGCACCGCTCTCTGGTTTCCCGAGTCATCCTGGCAGATGAGGTTCACACCCATCTTAGTGTTGTTGAGTCTCCGCACTCTGATTGCTTGGACATGGTGGCTGATGTTGATCAGTGGGTATGGCATGTTGGAGAAGTGGAGGGCTGTAACTCGAGCTCCATCAGGAGGGATGCAGCAGAATAAGACAGATGATCCTTCCTGTAAAACCTCCTGCGTCGGGAACAACCTCAATCTTTTGGAACTAATGTTCTGCTGTCCTTAAAAACACAAAGCGGAATGAACTGAAAATGAGCTTAGCATCCACTTGGAACACACCGATAAACCTCCAGCCTGATTCACTCACACTGGAAATTTTGTGTGTACTGTAGGATAAAAGGCAAAACTGTTCACACAAAAAGTAGACTTTTAGCCAGAGAAAAAGAAAAAACCTTTTGTGATGAACATAATCATCATAAAATAATGCAATACCAGATGACTTTCAGCTCACTCTAGGATAACACAGATAGCAGACTGCTGTTACGCAAGCCAGCCTTGCCATGTCACTTCAGATATCACAAACACACACACTTCCTTTTTTAGTTCATAACAGCCCCAACTGAAAATTCTGAACCAAAAACACCCTTCAGAGAACATCAGAGATGAAGCTGTGTTCTCTGAAGATCACTGAGGTTCTCTGCAGTGTGTTTTTGTTTTTAGGAGGCCTGTTGAACTTTTGAAGCAGAAAATTTTAGATCAAAGCACATCTTCAAACATACATTCATACAGATCATAGACTTGGAGCTGAACTAGTATGAAGCTAATGCTCCAGTGCTGCATGTAACCAAGAATTTTTTACCATAAAGAGTTGTCCAGTCAGTCCATGAGCCGGGAAGGCGTCTAATCCGTATGAAGTGATCAGCACACTGGAGTGGCAGTGATGAGGTCCAAATCCACGACACAAATTGAACTCCAGCCTCTTTCCTCACATTACTCTGTTAAAATGTGGTGTGATTATTGTAGTTCATATTGTAATGTGTTAGACAGTGAAATCACAAGGAACAGTGTGTAATGTGTTGGAGATTCTGTTCTCACACTAAACTACACAACATATTCAACTGTTAAATTCATTTTCTTTAGATTGCCTCTTAATAATGTAATGTTACTATATAGCAGGAATGAGAATAAACTGCATGTGTTTGTGTTTCTCTGTGTGTGCAGTAAAAGGACAGCTGTCTAAATCACCTGGAATATGACATTAAAATGGTCACTCTGTCCAATTTGGACCTGATAGGTTTGTGCTCTGTTATTTTGGTGCTCAGTCCATCGAACCTCTAAAGTCCATGAGCTCTTCACACACACTTCAACACTGAGTGCTGCAGGCTCACTGCTTCCTGTAAGGAAATAAAAAAAAAGGATATTTTTTTCGAATGAACTGTAAATAATTCATCAGAAACAATGCCGTGAGGTTTTTTCTTACCTGACATCATCTCCTTTGTGTTTGTGGTTTCTGCAGAGACGATGAGGAAAAAAATCACTGAGCACAGCACAAACATCGTCACCTCAAACACAGTCTTCACTTATCAGCTTACTGAACTGTAACTTTATTCATTCAGTACCGAGCTGATGATGTCACTCTGATGTCAGAGATAACCCGCCCACTCGGTGCAGTTTTTACATTTGGCAAAATGTTAAATAAATTCTTCACTATTATCATTATTATTATTATTAGTAGTAGTGGTAGTAGTATTGGTGGTAGTAGAAGTAGTAGTAGTAGTATTAAATGAAACCAGTAATAGGTTTAAACAAAATAATCAAAAATTATTTAAAAAATAATTAAAATTAAAAAAATATATATTTTTTCAAATAAATAATTAATACTAATGAATAAATAATGTTCTAATCCATAAAACGTGCTGTATAAATTTACACACGGTCCGTGTACTTTTTGGTATTTGAATTTTCTTTTTATAAACAGAAACAAAAAAAAAATAAAACTAAAGTAATATTTGATTTTTATTTTAAAATCCATTAACAATATTTTAATTTAGATTTGATTTTCTTTCCTCATGTACACTTTAAATAAAGAAAGATCCACAGCGTAGAAACGGGAAAACAGCTGCATTTTCTGTATCTAAAACCAGAAGTCTATCTCTTCTTCTGTTGTTTGTGACAACTACTTTCACCTGGATGATGCAAAACATGGACCAGTACGTAGTTTTCAGAAATAATAAAGTTAAGTCGCATATTTCACGTAAAAAAACTTTTGAAAAAATTACATTACTGTTTACTTTGTTGCTTTAATTAGTTAGAGCCAAATGGTAACATGATTGTTAGCTGTTAACTTCAATTTTGCCACTAATTCAAAGTTAGACAGCTCGCCTACAACATACACGTGAATACAAATGTTTTGTTTCGTATTCATACATCAGAATTTGCGCATGCAAATAAGATGATGTGCATTTGTGGATCAGGCAACACGCGTGCATTAATCACATTCTGTGCATGTGTATTTTGAGACTTTCATTTCGCGGTTTTAAACATTACACGAACACATAAAAACAGCTATAAATGAATAAACCAACGCACACGCATCATTTCTCTCAAACAAATGTCTTTTATTTTCTGTCTGCGAAACTAATATTCAATATTCAAATATTCAATATTCAAATGAATGTGCATCGATTTGTACAAACAGACACATATTTGTGAACACAATGGTTACATTTTGATTATATGAATATATCACAATTTGTTCGAGCAAAAAAGACCGACGCGCGTTGTGGATCAGGCGACGCGCGTGCATTCATCCTGTTCGGTTCATTCGAATTTTGAGACTTTTGTTCCGTGCTTTGCATTGCACGATCCACACCCACAGCTGTGCCTAAGAAAAGCAGTCACCACTAGGTGGCAGTATTGCAGAGCTTCACACATGTCGGAAATCAATTGCTTACTCATTTGAACCGCCAAGCTGGACGCTAAAGTAAAGTACCAATTTGATTTAACAAATTAGAAAATACCCAAACACACACCTGCTGATCAGAGTATAAAAAGAGCAAGAAGTCATGGCTGGATAACCAGTTTCAACGACGGCTACTGTGGTAAGTTAAGCCCAATAAAGTTGTTGTGTGATATTGTATTAACGTGTCAGGGTTAGTTTGTTATGAAGGGTAGCACTAAATCAAGTAGGATACAACGCTATAGTCTAACTGAGCCTTATTCAGATTGTTGATTTGTAATTTAATACAGCTAATAGACACTTAAATTCGACGAATTAACTTTTTGGCAAGAGCAGGAAGAGAACAGTTTTTAAATAGCGATAAATACAAACACTGTTACCACAGTCACGAATATAGCAGATAAGTTAATGTCACTTTACTGAAACAGTTGAATAGTAAGCAAAAACATAATTGGTTAAGTTAGACACATTTAGATTAGACAGAATTAAACAGATTGTTAAATTGGGGTCTGGTTGAGTTACATTGTGACATTGAGCTACATTGTGACAAGGCTTGTTGTGTCTATTTTATTATTATATAATAAGGTATAAATAATATATTCTTTTGTAATTTATAGAAAACTGTACAACCTATGGTAACAGCCATCTCTAAGGAGTTGTCATCTGGTCACAGCATCCCTGTTACTATATTGGTCAGACCTCCATGTTCCTCTATCAACACCACTAGTACTACATTTCTTAGACGGTTTCCCCAATATGTTTAAATCAAAAATGGACGGTTTGCTCGGACAGTTCCTATAGAGTACACACAAATCACGGTTTATGTCTTACCATCACCCACAACCCTTACCCCATAGCCTGCCGTAGAACTGGAGCTGAGTCAGGCATGGCTGGGGAAAAAAGCTGTGTCAGTACCCGAGGACTGCAAACATGAAGATGTTAGTAATTAGAGCATTGTTGGTTACTCAGTATTTTTCTATACAGCCTTTTAAATCTAAATTTTGCGTTGCATTTCTAACCATTCCCTGATATAAATCTTTCATGTGTCACTTACACAGATAGTCACTGTTATGGAGGAAGAGTTCCCCAAACTCTGCCCAATTCAAGGGAAGTGGATGCGCTACAAAGCAACTGGTAAAACAGTTTATTCTAAACTGTACAAGAGTTCAGTTCTCTACTGTTCAGATTGTATGACAGTGATGAACTATTCATCACCTGCTTGCACATTCTACTATAGGAGGAAGTGGCCAAAGAAGATTATCTTTAATCACCATGGACTCAAAGGGTTACTCTGATTGGCAACCCCACTCTGTCTCAAACAAAAATGTCCTTTTTCTGGTACCCCTTCAGGAGGAGATGGACACCCAGCCTCTTCCCTATAATTCACCTGAATTTGCAAAGATACCAAAGGTGCCATGTGTCACTTGTAATGCTACCATGCCATTGCAAATGTTGGTACTACATGGTGAAGTTGTAAGTTGTGTATACATAGTTGTGTATATTATGTATATGGCTTTGATTGTGAGTTTTGTATGGCCACAGAATACATTTATTTAAGTCACACATTATGTTACTTTCAAAGTTTATTTTTGGAACTGCTATTCTCACACTAATTGTTTGTGTACTTCAGGGGTGCTCCTGGTAATCGACGGTTCTGCAGAATTGAGCTTCAACGCAATTCAGATACACCTACCTTACAGATTCAAAACAACTAACAATTGTTGTTGTTTTTTGTAATGCCATATATTACGTCTGGTGTGGGTATGGTGTAATCCTAAAGCTGTCTGTTAGCCGGTTCAGTTGTATTTGATCATAGCTTGAGCAGAACTCTGCAGGACGGTCGATCACTGGGAGCAGGACTGGGCACCCCTGCTGTTCATGGTGTGTACAAGTGAAGTCTTATTCACAGCATGGATAAAAACTATGATGATAAGAATAATTATGACTCTATAATTACACCGTATATGACGCCTAAGCATTTCACTGCATATCGTACTGTGTATGACTGTGTATGTGACAAATAAAATTTGAATTTGAATTTGATTTACTATTATGTATACCGACTATGACTACTATTAGCATCTATGTGCTGTTTACTCTATGCATGGATTGCATTTATTTTATTTGCTACTTGAAATTCTCAGCCTTTTGAATGTATGTTGGATTCTGAACAGTCACATTGGTTCTGAAAGTCATTTCAATAATACTGTCCTTCTGTGTCATCAGAATAGTTATATAGTTATATAAAATACGCTATAGCTACAGAGTTCAATATACAATCATTACAAAATTACAGAAGACTGATTTAGTCGTTGTGGAGAATGAAAGTAAAGATGAAACCACAGAGGAGCAGGTCACAAACACAGATGACAACAAATCACTTAGAGAGCGTTGGGGTAATGCTTATTTCTCAGATTTTGCTGTATGTAAACCAGACCTAACTGTATTACTTTTTTATTTATTCATTTTCTGATAATTACAGATGTGCCCTATATTCCAGAGGGAGTTGCCATTACCAGTTCTACCTTATCATGGTAGCTTATGTGCTGAGAGGTATAATTTGTGTCTTAAAAATAGACCATCAGTGTATTTTGAAACATATGCAAACATATGGGGATGTGGTAGCCTAGTGGTTAGGGTGTTGGTCTACCAATTGGAAGGTTGTGAGTTCGTATCCCCGCTCCATCAAACTACCACTGCTGGGCCCCTGAGCAAGGCCCTTAACCCTCAGTTGTATAAAAATGTGATATGAATGTAAGTCACTCTGGATAAGGCCGTCTGCTAAATGCTGTAAATATGCTTGACACTAATTGCAACGTTCGTGTTAGGGACTTCTGAATGTAATTAGTAAAAACATTTTATTAATATACTTTGTTGTGCATGAATGTACTATGGATGACATTACATACAAAAAAATCTGTCATTAATTCAGTTAAGAGTTAGGAGTTAGCCCATAGCACTAAATACGTGAGAGTTGGATTAGAACTGTGTTTGCAATATCACAATAAGAAAAGCCAATGATGAGTAAGTGTTTGTAAAGTGAATGTCTTATTCTAACTTGATTTCAGATCAATCTGTAATGTCACAGTGTTGGAAGATGACATGGAACAAACAGGGCCATCATCTTCAGCTCATATATCCATTTCAGAACCATTATCAGAAGGTAAATTACAAAACTGAGAATGCACCAGGAATTAGAATTGTTTTCATGTTATGAGCTTAAGCACATTGTGTTTGTCTGTTGTTTTGATTTAGATAAGGATTAGATCACATTTTATTGCAAATTACTGAGGAAAACTAGGGGTTAATATACCCTTTTTTATACCACTGTATTTGACTATTACATTTATATAATTTTCTTTTAGATTGGAAAAGTGTGCACAGAATAACCTGTACTGATTGGTTGTGGTTCTTTATCAACGAAGTGCGTTGTGATGCCTAAGTAGCTGTCATTGCTCACAGATGTCCAGTGGTCTCCTGTGAGCACGATGTGTGTAGCTTGCTGTAACATGTTCATCCTTCGTGACTTCTCATCGTTATACAAAGTGTGTATTTCCCGATACAGTTCTAATTATGTCTCTCAGACCGTCATCTACTATGTTAATGGGGCGGCAGTTTCTAGCTATCCAAATAACCAAAGCATACATTACCTTATCTTTACAGATCTTATAGACCTCGTCATATTACCACGAACACACTCCTGCAATTTACATTGGCGAGACCCTGTAGAGATGGTTTCGGTAGGGTGTTTTGCTTTTAAGTGGTATGTCAAAGACGAATTACTTCTGTGGTAATTAAATTCGGCTTTGCAAAATGCACATATTACTTTACAGATCCATCTGGCCAAGTTTTAAAGTGAAACTTTCTGTCTACAAGTCCTTCCTTGCTCTTATCCATATTTCTTTGCACGTCGAACACACATCGGCCACCACAGGTAGTAAAAAAAACCTGCAACTGCGTTAATTGCGTTTTTTTTTTTTTTTCCTAACAAATATTGCAAATTAATCGCATGAATTAACGCGCTAATTTTGACAGCACTAATATTAAGTAATTTTTTTCTCCCCAACTTAGCATCACCCATGACTTGAGAAAACTTATGAAATTCTGGGTTGGTTGGGAAGTTGTTCCACATACCCTCAACCTGGTAATTGTTCATTCTAGGGGACCACACCAGCTGCCAAAGGCACATACTTATTATGAGTGTCTTCGTCTTCCAGCCTTGACTGCTGACATGATGATATGTCTTCAGTCTGAAAGTGGATTTGGCCTTGTTTAAAATAGCATTAATAAGTCAGCATTGTTATTGTTGTCACAATTAAATGTTTTGTTTAGGTTGATTGGCCACATTTTTGTTTAAGCTGTTCAACTCAGATTTATTGAGGAATACTAATATCCTTGCTATCTTTGTAAGCATAGAAGGTCTGATGAGAGGATATATAAATGTTAATTGTGATATGTTCAATAACAACAACTTACTTTGTTAATGATTTAATGGCATTTACTTATAAAAAAAAATAGCAGTGTTAAAAAGCAGATCTAACATTCAAGCAGATTTTGCACATATTGAACGTTGCTCAAATGAATGTCTATGCCCTTGGTCAGAGTGCTGTAAAGGATTAATGTATTCTCTTAGCTGCTCCATTTGTTCAGGAGTTAAAGGGCAGTCAACTGTGGGACGTTTACCACAGTGTGTGTCCCTTCAATATACCCACTTTCCTCCCAGTCAATATAAGGAATGTTTATCTCCTAAAAAAAACATAATAGTAAGAGGTTAATTGTTTAACTGCTAAAGATTACACAATAAGAGTTAATTTGGTTATAATTACAAAAATAATACAAAAACAAAAAGAATGTTTTTTTGAAGTGTAATTGCTTCAATACATCTGGATTGGCAATAGGATTTTCCATCTGACCCACCTCCCACAACTCGTTTGGTGTGAGGTTTTGCTCTGTTCTTAGTGGGTGATTGTCCCATCCCATAAATAAATCAGCAGTCAAAACCCACCACTTAACTGGATAAAGTGAGAAGATTTTCTGTGTACTCTGCTCTCCAGTAAAGCTACAAATCTCTATTGTCTTTACGTATTGTATAAGCCACATATGTTAGGACATTTTGTTCCTTTTCCTAGGTTAACTTGATGCTGCAATACTATCTGGTGTAAACAATGAATTTAGATGTGCACAGTACTTAAAGTAATGTGATTCATGTGTTTCTTACTTTATGTGAAAAACAATCTGTCCCTGCAAAGGTCACAATATTGTATCTGAAGAAAAAGGCATGCTGTTAAACAGAGTTAAAGTTATCTTAAAACTTGTCTATCAATTATGCTGATTGTATTTTTATTAAAGTCACACAAATTCAGGAAACTGTACCAGATAAGCTTATGGTTTGTGTCAATATGTACTAAATACTTTGGGCAAGGAACAGAGTATGTTCGCCCATATTCTTGATAGAATTCCAAGACTATCTAGATGATGCATTGCTGCTTTTACTCTGTTCCACCATTATGTAACCTGCATTTGGCATGCTTTCCTTGACTTGTAAAACAAGCTGATCAAGTTCTGCATCAGTGCAGGTACTGTACAGCCCTCTGACTGTTAGGTTGTTCTCTGTCATCCTCCTAAAGACTGTAGCTCGGGAATCTCCAAGTAATTCAGAAATAGATTTAACAGGAAGTCCAATTTCTAGTAGATAAACAATGTGCTCTATAGGCACTAAAACCTTTGGTCGTCCACTTGCACGTTGTCTTCCCACCTAAACTACTATGGGATGTGTCATTTCTGCATGTCTGTGATTTTGAATTGCATTATACAGCTCAGTTAATCTTTCCGTCACATCCCAATACATATGAATATGCTGTGCTACAGCATCAAGAAATACAATATCCTGCCTACATACAAAATCCAGGTAGTCAATATCAAGTTGGGGCTGCTGAAGAGCATGTGTGACTCTTTCACATAGTCTTTCCAGAATGTGATGATGTAGTATTCCCTTAGGAGAAATGAAAAATATTATAAATAAATTTTTCAAAGATCAAAAGATGAGAATCAGGATGTACAATATACCGTGTTTACATATGAAACATAGAGATAAACATTATGTGTTATATGTTACAAATTTATAACACCCTTTCATTTAATAATTAAGGCAGGTCTATCTCTAACTCTACCTGAGTAGGGTAATAAAGATCCCCATAATTACTAGAAAATGACAAGTAGGTGCAGACAAAGTTTGATAGTTTGATGTTTCAGTTATGCTTGTTTAGGTTTGGAACTAAACTCTGAACTAAACAGTGGTTTAGCTTGCTGCTAACACTGCCCACTAATTTGGCATATCAGGTTGTTGACATAGCTGCTAAGCTCACTGACCTGAAATATAGAGATCAGTGACTGATTCAAATTTTAAATATAGCTGCTAGCAGGGATGGCGGGCCCAAGCATAGGTGCCATCGCCGCCCGGGTGCCATCGCCACCCGGAGGCACCAGAGAACATGTCCATGTAATGAGCTTTGCATTCGATCACTTATGCAACAAACTGATGCCTAAATGTTTTGGGGTAAAGATTATTTACATGAAACTAGTCTCATATATTTTGATCAACATGACAAATAACTGGTAATGTAGGAAACAGCAGTCAGTTGTAGACAATTATATTCATTATTATAATAATTATATGAATGTACAAAAGTATTAACAATTTGTTAAAAGCACCATGAAATTTCTTTATTCATTTGCACAAGTGACTAAATGACGTGGAGGGTGAAAAGTCATTTTGAGAATTCTGATTTGAGAAACACTTCAAAAGAGCATCGTTAATGGCTACATCTGGTGGACATTTTTAGTACTGCAAGTGAAAACCATGTCTCGTCCATGGACTGTTGAATGTAAAAATTTGTTGTGAGCCATTTGAGCATCTCAGAATCATGAAACTAAGCAAACTGACTCAGAACCAGTTGTTCTTTCAATCTAAAATGTTTTGAAACATTAGGACTTTCCATTGTTAAGATATAAGAACATTAATTTTCTTCAATCATGTCCTCACAATAGTCAAGTCAAGTCAAGAAGCTGTATTGTCATTTCAACCATATATCGCTTAGCAGTACACAGTGAAATGAGACAACATTTCTCCAGGACCATGGTGCTACATAGAACAAAAAGACAATAAGACCAAAAAGACAATAGACAGAGCTACATATAACATAAAGCTAAGGATTTAAACTAGGTTTAATCCTAGGTACATAAAGTGCATCTGTGCAACCTGGTGCAAGCAGTGCAGACAGAACATAAACCAGACACTGCAGACAGACAATACAAAAACACAAGACACGACACAGTAGACAAAAATAAAAACAAAACACAAAAACAGCGCATACTTAAAATTAAAGTGAAATAGCAGCAGTTGGAGGTGATGAGGTAATGATTTTTTTTTACAAAATATTATAAATACACAGAAAAGAGTGTGCAAACAGCATGAAACATTGTGCAAAATGCAATGTGCAAAAATGGGATGTAAACATTTTGTTTATCTGTAGATTGTGAACATGAATGTATGTTTATGGGAATGTGTATTTTGACAATCAGTGC
>JAOTRN010063607.1:0-14033 GCA_028566695.1 Bagroides melapterus | reverse complement strand
CTTTAAATTGGCGTGTGTGCATACAGAGCTTCAGACACAACTTCCTCACAAAGAAGCAGTTCCCATAGCGTCAACTCAACGCAGCGTCGAAGTTCCCTCGAAAGGGAACTGTTTTCCGTGCAACCTCATATACAAGAGCGTCTGACATGCATGAAAAGGGATTTTTCACCTTGGTTCGATGCAATATGATAGAAATCATCATGTTTTTGTCAGATACCTCGGAAAATATCATTTTTAACTGAGTTTATGAAAAATAATATAATATATGATAATTAATATGAAATATCAATATCTTGTTAAGAATATGATTAAACATCGACAAAGTGATTATTTATGTGTGAAATGATGATTTGCATGAAATCATATGTGTCAGCCTGTGTTTTGGCTCAATCCGTGCATGAATGCACAAAAGTCATTCTCCAGAGCTGAAAACGCGTTTGTGCGAGTTTCAGCCCTCTAGCTCTTCAGGAAACTTGTTTTTCCTGCAACCTCATATACAAGAGAGTCTGACATGCTTGAAAAGTACTTTTTCACCTTGCTTCGATGCAATGTGATGGAAGGCATCATGTTTTTGTCAGATACCTCGGAAAACATCATTTTTATGTGATTTTATGGAAAATAATATGAAATATGATAGTAAATATGAAATATAAATTATAAAAATTATGATTAAACATTGAAAAAGTGATTATTTATGTGTGGAATGATGATTTTCATGAAATCATATGTATCAGCCTGTTTCGCCTCAGTCCATGCATGCATGCACAAAACTCTTTCTCCTGAGCTGAAAACACATTTGCCCGTGTGATCTTATGTATCTGCATATGGTTGGAATGCGTTAATGCATGCATGCTCAAAACTGTGTCTTACGAGCTGAAAACGCGATTCCGCAAGTCTCAGCATGTGTGCGCATGTCTGACCTGCTTGAAAAGGGGCACATAACCTTGTTTCCATGCACTATGACAGAACACACTGTGTTTTGATCAGAAGCTTCGGTTAAGAGCATTTTATATGATTTTATGGAAAATAGTTTTAAAGGTTGTTTACATTAACAACCAATATAGCAAAAATAATTAATATTAAAATTCGAAAAAGAAAAATTTTCATAATTTTTTTTTGTATCTGCATGTGATTTGCCTGAATCCCTACATCCTTGCACAAAATTGTGTCTTAGTAGCTGAAAGCACGTTTCCGCAAGTCTCAGCTTTATTTCTTGCAATCATATGTTCGCGCACGTCTGACATACATGCAATGGGATTCCCTTACGAGGGTACCCAAAGCTGCGCCGTGTTGATGCTATGGGAACTCTTCTTTGAGGAAGTTGTGTCTGAAGCTCTGTGTGCAAACTCGTCTATTTAATGGCTCAGAAAGGACAGGTGGTGAAGATAATTACACACCAGACCATAAATGGTGTGGGATATAATTTGAAGTGTTCCTGCATCTGAGATGTGTTTTTCATTAAATTAATGAGAAATAACCAGGAGATGGCATGATTGAGTTATCATTCATCATTTATGGATTAGATCTTTTGGTTTTGACAGTATAGGGTTTATATATGCCGAGTGGTCTGGGTGTGTTTGTGAGCAGTCTTGTCAAATCGTATGGAATGGGTGATGATAGTCTGGTAAGGCCTTCTTAGCCTTGGGTGAAAGACATGGGAAAAGACAGATAGCACACAGTTTGGCAATAATAATAATTTTAATAAAAAACAATGAGAACCATGGCCTTGGGAAATTACTCATGCTGTCTCCTGTGTCCAAATGAGCTATTTTATCTCGTATGAAAAATAAAGGTACAACCAGCTGCAAGGGCGGGAAGCGCTCTGTGTATGTTTTTTTTCGATTGTCTGTCCTGTCTGTCTAGCGCAGGAAAAAAAAAACGAAATATATATATTCAGAGCTAGGTAAAAAAAAGCATGTTGCCGAATAAGCATTTTAATAGGTACGTGCATCTGTGCCCCCGCTATCTCACATTTGTGTTGTGTTGTAAACTTATTCCAGAAAAGACCAGGTGACTTGGATTTCCTCGAGCAGTAGTCTTTATTGTAGAAATACATTGAACACAAGTCTTCAAGTAAGAACATACTGGCACAGGCACTGCAGTCATCACGTCTAACTTAAACTTGCAATGCAGTGTAATTATACATGTTTTAGGGAGAGTCCCTTCAGAGTGAAACAAAACACTTGGGTTACAATTAAAGCAAGGAAGGATGTACCCCCCTTTAATCCCATCAAGTTAACAATCTTACTCGGACCACTTCATTATCATACAAATGAGTTCACACCTTATGACTCAGACCTTAAAGTGAATCCTGATCAAATGGTCACCTGAAACAATGGGACAAATAGCTCAAAAAGACATAATGTCCCAAGTTACCTTGCCCTTTCCTATCATATTAATGTGAAACATGGGCTTACAAAACACCACAAGATAAATGTAAACATTGAATTTAACTAGCTTTGTAACTTAATTTGACTTCTAAATGATACAACAAAAATATACTAGAAATAAAAGGAAATAAAACAACAACTTAAAATTATTTTCCCACAGTTCCTTGTTTGGTAGAGGAGCATGCCCAGTCAGCTCTCAAGGGAGACATCCCTTTGGGTTTGCCTCACGTGAGGTCATTCCAGCTTTGGCACCCCTGCAAACATCCCCTCATGATCATAAGGGTTCCATGCTACAGGTTTTGTACCCTTCTTATGTGGAAAGACCCCGGTTCCTGGCCTTGGATCCCACACAAATTGCCTGGAGATGAGGGCTGTGTTTCTATCATTGAAACACTCTCCTACGCCTCAGGGGATAGCACTGCGGTGGGTTCCTATAATCAATCATCAGGGTGTTCTGCGTTGCACCCCCTGCTCAGGTTGGTGCAGCAGATTCTGCTCTGGGTGAAGACCAGGTTTCTTTTACAGAGAGAGCAATTTTATCCCAGGGCATTTAAATCGGAATGTAGACTTCCAGCCGAGGCTCTGTCTGTACTCCTTTTCCCCGGTAGCTCTGCTCCCGCAAATCCTAGCCCTAGTGCGCCAAGGTAGATTCCACCTTCTTTTAGTGGCTCCCTGTTGGCCCACTCGGTTTTGGTTCATGGATGAAGTCTCCCTCCTATATGGCACTCCATGGAGTTCCCTGTCAGGAGGGAGCTCCTCACTCAGGTGCAGGGGCATCCTACATGCCCACACTGAGATGTAGAAGCTCTGGGTCTGGCCCATGAGGGGGGCCAGTTCCTAGAAGCAGCCCCCTCATCCGAGCTGACAGGGACTCTGTTGAATGCTAGGTCTCCTTCCACTAGGGAGCTGTATGCCCCGAAGTGGAAGCTCTCTGCCTCTGGTACAATGAGCGCTGTAAGGGTCCAGTTTACTGCCCAGTTGATACAGTGCTGGAATTTCTACAGCCTTCTGATGCCCCATCTTCTTTAAGGTGTACGTGGCCACCACTGCTTTGAACCACAAACCTGTACTCGGGACTTCCTTGTGTATGTACCCTCTGGTCTCTTGCTCTCTGTACAGTGCCAGGTCTTCCTGTAGACTGTGCTTCCCTTCCTGGGGCCCATGGAGTCAGCCTCTGAGGAGTTTCTGACCCTGAAAATGGCTCTGTCCTTTGCCTTGCCTCTCCTAGAAGATTAGGAGATCTGCCGGTCACCCCCACCTGCCTAGATTGTGCCTCTGGAGTGTTTGAGCCAACTAGTGGAGTCAGCCTCTGAGGAGTTTCTGACGCAGAAAATGGATCTGCAATTAGCTGACATTTCAGCTTTTCTGCAGACCTTCTGCCTTTTGCCCACAAGTCAGTGGAGCAGAAGAGTCTGCACCTGCTGTGCCCGGTTCTCAGATCTTATGCTCATCGCTCGAGTGCGTGGGGAGAATCCTATCTTTCCGCATGGTGTCAGGCGGCTAAGTCCTTCCTGCAGACCATGTCTCCCCTTCTACAACCTTGCAGTAGACCTGGAGGGGTTTCTGAGCCCCCTATGATCCAAGGGAGTCAGCCTCATTCAGCTTCTTTGCAGGCATTTCCATCTAGGCATTATGGCCCACACTCACTCCAATAGGTGTATCGCCTTGCCCAGGTATAGATTTGTGCTGCAGCAGGCTGGTCCTCCCCGTCCTGTTTTACAACCGGGATCTAGATCCCACTCCAGGGTGTGGTGTCCTGCAGGGCTATTTATGTTCTGTTCCCAGTCAGATTGTGCGCTCTCAAGGCCTGTGGCATGGTCATCTTCAGGAAAGAGTCTTTTTCGTGCAATCATATGCTCACACACGTCTGACATGCATCACTTCAGAAGCAGTTGTCGCAGCTATGTCAACTGGAGCTTGAAGAAGTTGAACCTCAGGGTCATCAACCGAATAAAACTCACCCAGGTGCATATATTGTTTCAACAATATGTCCTGTCCAGAATGATTCAAAATCTGTCCAGACTGATTTAAAAAATTTGCTGACGACACCGTTGTGGTGGTCCTCATCTCCATCGATGATGAGATGGCCTACCTTCGGGAGATTGACAAAGTCGAGACATGGTGCCAGGCTAACAATCTCGTACTCAACTTCAGCAAGACAAAGGAGATGATTGTGGACTTCAGCACGAAGCGGGAGAGGAACCACCAACTTATCACCATCAACGGGACACCAGTAGAGAGAGTAGACAGTTTCTGGTACCTAGGTGTTCACCTCTCGCAGGACCTGACATGGTCCCATCCTACCAACACCCTGGTGAAGAAGGTTCGGCAGCGTCTTTTCCATCTAAGACACTTAAGGGACTTTAAACTGCTAAAAGGTGCTAAGAAACTTCTACACCTGCACCAGTGAGAGCATCCAGAAGAGCTCTCCAGAGGGTGGTGCGGTCAGCTGAACGTACCATCCGCACTGAGCTCCCTGACCTGGAGTCTGTTTACAGCAAGCGGTGCTGGACCAAAACAGGAAGATCGTGAAGGACCTCACCCATCCCAACTGTTTTCTCTGTTGCAGTCAGGAAAGCGTTTCTGTTCCCTGAAGGCAAACACAGAGAGAATGAGGAGGAGCTTCTTCCCTCAGGCCATCCAAGCCCTCAACCAGAACACCTAACCTGGACTCTATAGACTCTCTCACTCACTCACACATACAATCAATAATTACCTCAGATGGACCTTTTGCACCTTTGCACTGCACACTTCGCACATTTGCACATTTCACTTTGGGCCCCTCTTGCACTGATCACTTTACAACTTCTGCCTGTACATTTTATCCCCTTCACTGCTCCTGTACAATCTTTATCCTGTACAATCATGCTTTATTCTATTTTATTTTATTATATTCCTTTATTTTTATTTTTATTCTGTTCTATATATATTTTGTATTATCCTAAATTTTAATATTGTCCTATATTTTATATTGTCCTATATTTTATAGTATATACTTCTATATTCCATATTTTATATATTCTATGTTCTATATTTTTATATTTATTATTACTCATTTTTACTTTTACTCATATTTATATATTCTATATTTTATATTTATTATTACTCATTTTTACTATTACTCATATATTTCTTTATTTGTATTTTTATTTTGTTCTTTATAGCTTTATATTCTAATAATATCTTACTACTCTACCTCTCTTTTAAGGAACAGTATTTCACTATGTCATACTGTGTATGTTTATGTATGTGATAAATAAAATTTGAATTTTAATTTGATTTTAATTTTTGAATTTGAATATATGCTGCCATGATTCCCAACTGGAAGGTAATCATAATGGTGCCCAGCTTATCAAAGATCTGTCCTTTCACAACACAGGCTGCCACATAGTCCTTTTTCAGGTGGCAATTATGCAGTGCTGGAATTTACATGTGGAAAGCTGCATTCATAAGAGACACACTAGAACAAGAGTCCACGAACATCTCAACCTCCATACCTTCAATTACTCCTCTCACATCCGACACTAGCGGCTCCTGGCCAGTGCTTGTGACCCCATCGATGCTTCCTGATATCGAATTACTGTCCTTAATATAGTCCACATGAGGGCCCATAGGTAGCATGGCTGGTGTTTGGGCAGTATCATCAGCTAGTTTCCAGAATCGTTGGGCCATCCCCCTCTGCCAGAAGACACGAAACGCACCCGATGTTTTCTTGTGTCCTCCTCATAGCTGACCCGTCTGTGACAATCAGGGCTGGGGCTAGGGCTGCGTATCGCACTGATAAGGGTATGAGTCATTATAATTGCAAAGATCCATAGTGTGTTGCATCAATTTATTCTCAGGTGAACAGACTCTCCGTGCTATGTCAAAGACACGTGATTGTCATCCTTGGCCCACTGGACAAAGACACACTGGCACCTTCCACTGTACTGAGGGTGGCCTCTGACCCATGCATCTACAGATTTAGTATCCACACTGGCTTTCCGTCTTTGATTCTCATCACCCAAACACCTCAGTTCCAGTCTCATCTCCCTCATATCTCCAGGCAGTCTATCCACTACTCTGCACAGTCCTCCATCATCATTAGCATGAGCAGCATTAACAGGCATATAATCTGTCTTTATAGCATCACTAGCATTCTCGCACTATCCTGCAATTATCACAGCCTCCTCCAAATTTGCGGCTCCTTGTTCATGGCATTTTAGGCCTTATCACCATACACTGGAAAAGCCTCTTCCACTATCCTGCTGATTTCCGCTGCATACACCTCACAATTTTCCCTGCGCAGCAAGAGGGAGGGCTGGTAAACTGGCCCTAAAGTGATCCATAAACTGTCTCTGTCTGAAAGCCTCCCTGAGTTTTTCCTTCGGTGCTCTGTAGTCACTCTGGACAGTATGAGGGAGGCTGTCCCACAGAAGAAACACTGTGCTGCTCAAGCGTGTCGGTAGAGTTCTTGCTAGCTCATAATTTAAGAAGCAGTGCCGTCTCCCTCCGTAAGCACCCTGATTGCGACTTCAAACAGCCGGGCCTAGCACAGAAAGCTCTGCTTTTCGTCTCGGGGGACAGTAGTGGTAGCTCAATCCTCACGAGCCTGTTGCTTTTGTCATGGTCCCGTCTCAAATAGAAGTCTGTTGTGTATTAGTAATAATGAATCTCTGGACTCAAGTCGTAATTTTTACAACTGTCTCTTTATTAATCCCTTCTCTCTCACTCTCTTCTTCTTCACATTACCTTGTAACAGTGAAATCTGCTATTATGTATGTATTTCAAAACACCACATATTCCCTTTTTTGTGGAAGAAAGGAAACTTGCCATACAAGCAAAATTAAACAAAGCAAAGAACACCAGAAAACAACAGTTCTGAATATTGCAACATGTTAGTATTATAACGCTAAATATTCCACAATACATTGTGTGTACTCTATTTGTAAAAAAACAAGCATTTTACTTATATATTTATTTATCTTATCTTTTTTCTTTAATTATACTATTGTATAATTATAGATATTTATCTATATATGTATATTTATCTAACACGTCTCAAACACTTATTAAACTATTCCTCAAAAATAACTTGTATCTCCCTCCCTTGTTAAATTAAAGAGTATATCCCTTTATGTAACATAGTCCCTAGACCACACTGGAGCACGACGCACTCTACGAGTACGTAGGGCATGAGGAGGAGAAATTGCCATTTGAGGTGTTTGAGGTGCTACAGGAGGCATGAAGGGGTCTTCTGCTACAGAAGCTGTAGCAGGTGTGTTGACACAGGATGCAGCTGGAGCCAGATGCATAGCATTCCAAGTCTGAAAGGAGGTATGTTGGTGAGCCTCTCTGAGCGACAACCTTAAGAGGCTGTGTAAACTTAAACTGTCCCGTCTTGGTGATCCAAGGCTTTCTAACATGCACAAATGTCCCAATTTTTATCTTTGGAGATGTTGAACTATGTTGCAGATCTGTGTACTCTGTTTCAAATTATTTTTATTCTTTGGTGGGGTCACGCACAGAAGACCACTCACACGTAGATTTGTCTTAATTTGTTGGCCATGCAAAAGTTCGGCAGGTGACAGTTTTGTCACAGCATGTGGAGTTGCCCTGTATGTATGCAAAAACTCTTTCACAAAAGCTTTCCACTCTTTACCTTCAATGCTAGCAGTCTGTAAACAGTCTTTGAACACTCTGTTAAAACGTTCAATCTCACCATTCGCTTGGGGGTAATAGACAGAGCTACGGTAATGTTTAATATCTCTGTCTGCAAGGAATGCCTCAAACTCAGCTGAAAAGAATTGTGAGTCATTGTCGGGCACGAGTTCAAGCGAATTTCCTTCACGACTGAAAGTAGCAGATAGGAACTTTATAACAGTTGCAGAAGTAACATCACGTGCGAGCGCAATCTCTGGCCATTTACTGTAGTAATCAATAAGTGTTATCGCAAAGCGACATCCCTGAAGAGCATTATTCAAAGGCCCAACTACATCAATAGCCAGTTTTTCCCAAGCCGTCGTTGGAGTAGGCACAGGACAGAGTGGGGCTACATGTGTAGTAGCAGTTTTATCGTGCTGGAGGCAGGTGGCACAAGATTTGATGGCATTTTCCACTTGACAGTCCATTCCAGGCCACCAATACAAGTCTCTCAGTCTCTGCTTTGTGCGCACCATACCTTGATGTGTGGCATGAGCCAGTTGTATGAACTTTGATTGCAATGTTTCTGGAATGATCACTCGATGTGCGCCCCGAATTATATACCCATCATGTAGAGACAGCTCATTTTGAAGACAATGATAAGGAGCAATAGCTGAGCATTTAGCACTACAAGGCCACCCTTTTTTGATGCAAGCCTTAACCTGTTAGAATAGAACAGGCATCACATGCAGACTTAAGCTCCTCAACAGTAACAGCTGCAAACTCAGGAGACAGTACTGCAACCATCTCAGGTTCTTGCTATGGGCTATAATCTGTGACTGGAAGTGGAAGTCTGGACAAACAAACAACTGTCACATTGTCTTGACCAGGCTTGTACTTCATGCTGTAGTTAAAACACAGCAGGCATGCAGACCATCGAGCGATTCTCAAGTGTGCGTGTCCAAGGCCCTTTGTCGAAAGCAGAGTGGACAAGGGACTGTGATCAGTGCAAAGACTAAAATGTAGGCCCCAGAGGTAGGTACGCAACTTTTCTGTTGCCCAAACACATGCCAAGGCCTCTTTTTCTGTTGTAGAGTACTTTCTCTCATAATCTGACAATGTTCTAGATGCAAAAGCAACAGTTCTTTCAGTAATGCCATAATGCTGAGTAAGCATTGCACCAATGCCATAATCTGAAGCATCTGTAGTAACTGTTGTTGGTAAAGAAGGATCGAACAATGCCAGGGCTGGGTAGTAGTGATTAGATGTTTCAAACAGTCAAAATACTCCTGTGCTCCATTCGTCCAGGAAAAGCTAGTAGACTTTCTGAGCAGTGCACGGAGAGTTTCCACCAATGTTGCATAATTAGGAATGAATTTGGAATATCATCCAGCAAGTCCAAGAAAAGAACGCAAGGACTGTGCATCATGAGGAGGAGGCGCTTGCTGTATAGTTAGGACATGATCTGGGTTTGGATGTAAGCCTGAAGCAGAAATAACATGTCCAAGAAATGGCAGCTCAGTTTTCCTGAAGTGGCACTTTTCTACATTAAGCTTTAAACCACGGTCTTGCAAACGCTGTAGTATGACTTTAAGTCATTTCTCATGTACCTGTGGATTGTTACCATAGACAATGATCTCATCTAGATAACACTGCACAAAAATTTGAGACATCATCCTTTGAAATGCACTAGGTGCAGAGGCCAGCCCATAAGGGACCCTTGTAAAACGGTACAGTCCATCATGTGTAATAAAAGCCGTCAGATCCCTACTATCCAGATGCAAAGTCACTTGGTTGTATGCATGCTGGACATCTATTGTAGAAAACATATAAGCACCACGCAGTTCTGTAAAAACTTCCTCCATGTGTGGCAATGGGTGACTGTCGATGATTACAGCTTTGTTTGGCTCTCTTAAATCAACACAAAGTTGAATACCCCCCGATTTCTTTTGAATGATGACCACTGGTGACACCCAAGGAGAGGAGTCTACTTTTTCTATGATCCCTTCAGATTCCAGCCTCTGTAACTCTTGTGAGACTACCTCTCTCACTGCAAATGGCAGCGTACGCAGTTTCTGCTGGACCGGTGGCACATCTGAACACACCTTTATTTTATGTACGAAGCCAGCAGCCAAACCCAAAGGCTTAGTGAAATTTACAGCAACTTGGCTGTTTTCATTAAGGGAAATATCTGAAAAGTGCTGGCGTTACAGGGTCTGGGAGAATGGAAACAGCTGATCCAGTATCTACAAGTATTTCAGTGTTGACCGATTTACCACCTTCCGTGTCCAAAGAAACAGTGCATGTAAGATATTGTTTCTGTTTCATTAGCAAAGGCATTTCAATGCTTAAGACCGTTAACTCAGGCACAGTAACTTCTTGTACATTGCAGGTGTGAGCGGAACTACGACAGTGTCTGCATTTTGACTGTTCAGCTGGACATTTAGGGTAATTGGCTAAATGTGATGTAGTAATGTTTTTGCATTCATTTTTTTCTGAGTCATTCGATGGCATCTGATGAGAAACTGTGGACTTACGTGGTACAGATTTCTGACACCACTGCTGTTTTGTTCCTTCATGTGAGCCAGTATGCACCACTTTAACTGAAGTTTCAGTCCGCTCCATAGCTTTAGCCTCTGCTACTGCAGACTCAGTTTGTCCCACGATAGTAATCGCTTTTTGCAGAGTGAGGTCCGTTTCCAACAGCAGACGTTCCCTTATGCATGAAGTGCATGTCTTGTCTACAATTTGATCTCTAATCATATCGTCCGCAAGTGTGCCAAAGTCACAGTTCACAAGCAGCTCACGCAGAGCAGCCACATACTGCATGATAGGTTCACCAAATCTCTGAGCATGCTGGAGAAATTTATTTCTCTCAGCAACTATGTTTACTATTTGCACAAAAAATGCTTGTAAAGCAGTCAGCGCAGTCTCATATTTGTCATCAGACACCGTGAGCGTGTAAAAAATCCTCTGTCCCTCTGTACCTAAGTAATGAATTAGCAAAGCACGCTTTCTCTTCTCCGGAATTTCCACTTCAGAGGGACAGTCACGTAGTTATCAAGCATACGAATCCATGAATTAAACTGTATGGTCGGCTCACCGGGAGTTTCCAAAAAAGCAGGAGGGGGTGAGAGGGCAAGAAGAGCCATCCTTGTCACCAATATGTTGTGTATTAGTAATAATGAATCTCTGGACACCAGTCGTAATTTTTACAACTGTCTCTTTATTAATCCCTTCTCTCTCACTCTCTTCTTCTTCTTCTTCTTCTTCTTCACATTACCTTGTAACAGTGACACCTGCTGTTATGTATGTATTTCAAAACACCACAAAGTCCTCCTCATCTTTACACCACATGATGGCTGCCAAGCATTGAACATGCGCAAGCTAACTATCCAAAACTCTTGGCGCTAAGATATCTAGTTAAATACCCACTGTAAAATTGCACCACGAAAACATTAACAATTCCAAAAGAAAACTGCTGACCGAGTGTTCACTTTGGTGTCTTCTAAACTCCTTTCACTGCTCCGGAATCTTTATGCGCAACAACCACACACCCAGTGCATATGCACACTCACCCAATTATGGCAAGCCATGAAGGGAAAAATGTATTCACACACACATACAAAAAATTAATACCAGTATCCCTAGGGTTACCAAAATTGAACAATTAAGTCTGTTACAAGCTACATCTGTTATATTACTGTTCCACAAAGCTGACATCACATTTTATTTGGTTAGCATGGTATGTAACATGGTGTTAGTTGTTAGTTGTGGTTCCTGTTTTTCTGTCATGGACAGCCCAAATCATTGTTGATGCATTTGTATAGTTTAGCTTTTCTCTAAAATACCGTATCTTTCAGTACATTTTTAAATAAGGTTAAGTTACATGAATCATGTGCTCATCATTACCAAGGTAGAATGTACATACATGGTAACTTTACATTTAGGATGCTGAGTAAAAAAATGGATATTGTTAATCTCAGTAAAGGAAATCGTGAATATGAGTTGCACAACTTAATGCATTGAAGACTTATTTGAACACCAATATCTGGCTTTGGAATTTTGGAAGGGGCTGGTTGGTCAACATGTCTGCTATAAAAAAGCCATCGACTGTGTTATACACTGCTCAAAAAAATAAAAGGAACACTTAAACAACACATCCTAGACCTCAGTGAATGAAATCTTCCAGTTGAAAATCTTTATTTGTTACATAATGGAATGCGTTGAGAACAAAATAAGATAAGAATGATCAATGGAAATCAAAATCATTATCCCATGGAGGTCAGGATTCAGAATCATATTCAAAATAAAAGTGGAAACATCAGTTTACAGGCTTGAGCCAACTTCTGTGGAAATTCAAGTCAATTCAAAATGACGCTGAGTAGTGTGTGGCCTCCACGTGCCTGTATGCACTCCCTACAACATCTGGGCATGCTCCTGATCAGACATTTACATCATTTAGGGCAGACACCCTTATCCAAAGCAACTTACATGCATATCTTATTTTTATACAACTGAGCAATTGAGGGTTAAGGACCCTGCTCAGGGGGCCTAGCAGTTGTAGCTTGGTGGAGCAGGAATTCAAACTTACAACCTTCCTATTGGTAGCCCCTTCCAAGTGTATCCTGGTATCTCCTCCATGCGCTTGACACTGTGCTGGGAGACACAGCAAACCGTCTTGCCACAGTGTGCATTGTTGTGCCATACTGGATGAGCTGTACTACTTGAGCAACTTTTGTTTGTCTCAGACACCGCCTCATGCTACCTGTAGTGATGAGGGCACTGCCAAAAAATGAAGACTGGGAAATGGTCTGTGGCCACCACCTGCAGAATCATTCCTTTGTAGGGGTTGTCTTGCCTGTCATTTTCACCTGTTGTCTGTCCCATTTGCAAATCAGCAGGTGAAATTGATTCACAATCAGTCTTGCTTCCTAACTGAACAGGTTGATATCCCAGAAGTGTGATAGACTTGGACTTACATTGGAATGATTGTGTTCCCTTTATTTTTTATTTATTTTTTTGAGCAGTGCAGAATAAGTTTTATAACTAGGTGCTAGGTTTTTCATGCTTAAAATTCCTTTGACATTTCTTTCAAAGAAACCATGCACAACACCTAAAAATATGAAGAACTAACATCAGCAAAAAATGGCCATTTTGACTCCCCCTACCTGCAGGCAGACCACATTAGTAAACACCATGTCTCAAAGTCCATTGACAAAGCTGTGGTGAAGTATGTGCTCTTTGGGCTCCAGCAATAGAATGCTCTATTGTAGAAAATAATCTTTTAGAGATTTTGTGAAGAAAATCCAGTCTAATGCAAAGATTTTATAGAGGCCATGCCCTGTATTCTATGATTGATGATGCCTCTAAGGAAATGAAGAGGATGGTGATTGAAACCATGAAAGTAGTAGGATGGTGATTGAAACCACCAACTGCTGGACAGCAAGAAGGTGTAGCTTTAATGGAGTTACTGCCCAATGGATAGATCATGAGAGTTTGAAAAGATGCTCAGCTGCCCTAGCCTGCAGACAACATTCACTCTGAGTTTGAAATTCAGGGGAAGATTGTCAGAACAACAACAGATAATGGTGCAAACTTCCTAAAAGCTTTCCAAGTGTTTGGGGAACATGAGAAGAGTGGAGTCAGTGGTGATGGTGAGACGAAGAAGAGGATTAAGATTGGGGTGAAGATGTGGACTTTGTAGACATTTTAGAGCTTCTGAATGAAGATGATGGCTTTGAGTATCCGCTCCCGAAGTACTAGCGCTGTGCTTGTCACTTGCTCAAGCTCATTAGCAGAGATGGGTACTCGATGGGTCGCATTTTTATGGACATCAGACTCGAACTGAAATGACTTCAGACTTGACTCGACTCAACATTAAAGACTCGTGAATATTTTAAAATCAACTCGAGTCTTTTTCCTTAATTACTGATTTCATTATGAAGGATTATGTGTGTTTTTTGTGTATGCTGTACCGCAGTAAATAGGATCGGACCGGACCCTTATTATAGAATTCAA
>JAOTRN010063553.1:0-14038 GCA_028566695.1 Bagroides melapterus | reverse complement strand
ATTTTGTTTTCCTAAGACATTTTGTTGTAATCACTCTCCTTATTTGACAAACCAAAAACAATGGAAATGAAGGAAAAGCTAGATGTCCTTCAAAGTCCTTCAATGTATGAGGTTTCTTGACAGTTTTTTGTCTTTAAAATATGGCTAAAAAGAACATGTTATCTGGCTGTTTATCATTAAATGTATTAAATGATTCTTTGATTAGTTGGTGAAACTTGTGTCTTAAATTGAGCCTAATCATTTAGTTTTTTTAAGAAAATTATTTGTTGATTGTCTTAAATGAAATTAAACACTATGTATATTTAGGAATTTTATATTTAGGAATGTTGAGGTTTAAGGATAAATGCTGTTACGAAAATGATTTTAAAATTGATCATGATTCCACTGAGGGGACGTCCATTGACAACAGGAAGAGTCATTTAAAATGTGTCTAATTTTAAAGACAAATGTTCATTTTAATATTAAAATTGTTGAATATTACATTTGTAACTGCAAATGAACAAAACCTACCAAACCAAAATGGAAAAACCTAACAAGCATTAAGAAACTTATTTGAAATGCCTTTTCTTGGTTAATATAATGGCTGGTTTAAATGATGCAAATGTGGAAAACCTCAAAAAAGCAACAAACAGTAATAAGATTGTACTGTAAAATGAAACAAATTCAGGACATCTTTCTGTTTTAATAGAACAATAACAGATGTTTAGAAATTTAAACAGTAACATCAGGTGGAGAAAGAAGCAGTCTTTCCCAAGCTACAACAAACCATTGAATGGCAAAACAAAAACAACAAAACAAGTAAATTAACAGGTAAATTAATGCAGTTTAGGTTGTCAACACAACTGGCAAACAAGGTCGTCACACCACAAGGAAAAACAGCGATGAGAACTATTTTTAAATAGTTTAAACCAATTAATTTTTTCCTAAAATGAGGATTTCAATACGGATTAATGTAGTGTCAATATGGCTTCAATTATCTGAACCAAATTGCAAGATGTTAAAATTTACATGTATGTTGAAAAGAGCTGAAGTATACCCATAATGTGAAGCTCATCTGTGTGTCTCACTAAGACATTATAATACCAAATCACTTACTTAATCCAGTTGCGTGCAGTGTGTGGGCAATAGAATGGCAGTATTCACCACAA
Source organism: Bagroides melapterus (assembly GCA_028566695.1). Taxonomy (NCBI): domain Eukaryota; kingdom Metazoa; phylum Chordata; class Actinopteri; order Siluriformes; family Bagridae; genus Bagroides; species Bagroides melapterus. Next base: position 12,890 of record JAOTRN010063553.1, on the reverse strand, counting down.
AACCAAACAAAACCAAAGAACATGGAAAGAAGAGTAAATGTAAAATCTGGTGTCCTTATTTTGGAGGCAGCTCTATTGAGGACCCTTCTCAATAAATTTGTTAACGCCTCAAGTGCATAATTCGGCAGAACCTGAGGAAAGATGAACATAGACACAACAGTGCTCTGAACCTATTTGACCCTGTGTGGGATAAGTGCTACACAACATGGATAGATGGGTAGATGGTGTCATTTCTTCTTTAAACCATGGAACCAGGCTAAATCAAATTAAATACTTGCAATTCTGTCTTATTTATTTGCAAACATACAAATTGCATGTTGGCAGAAGGAAATGGATTAAACCTACTCCTTATTATTATCACGGCACAAATTGGCTGATCAAGGACAGGAGAAATTCATCTCTAAAGTTTGTGTGTTTGTGTGAGTGTGTGTGTGTGTGTGCTAGAACACAGCTATAAAAGTGTATGAGCAGATTGAGCATCATAATGGATAATGGCCTGAAAGGGGACGTGGCCCCTTTAAGAAAACTACATGCTTCTGAACATGCTCAGCGGAACCGCGGTGGAGAGCATATGTGAAAGATAATGAGATAAAAAAAAAATGGGTAAAACACGTGACTCTACGGAAGCTTTGAAACATCCGCAACATTTTTGAAATAGCAGGAATTAGTGACACCGTGTGGATGTGTAGAGAAATACAGCTAAGTGTGCAAACTACCTTACTAATGTTACACTTCATAATAACTGAGTGCAGCCTTCCTGGATCGTATATGCTGCAAATAAAGAGATTAATCTTACCTGAGCTGATGATCCTACTGACTCAGGTTGGTTCAAAGATATCAATCTTATATCAAAAAGTTTGTGAGATCACCACAGACCAAACATTAATTCCTTCCTGTTGAGGTCTTCAAATGACCCGACCATACAGCTGACTGATGGAACGTTGGTTCAATGAAGGCGTAACATCTCTAGCCCAATCCACAGCAATCCCCTGAGCAGATCGATCCTTGCCAGAGTAAACACCAGGCAATGGAATTCCAACCAGAGGAAACGTCAGGGGTTGATGAAGTTGTTCCAGAAGAACAAGGAACTCAGAAAACTCTGCTTTCAAATTGTTAGTTAGCAAACGGTATATGATTTGTCTGCCTATATGATGATTCAATTGGGAAAAGCACTTCATGGCGTAATTATCCTGCCAATTTTTCCTATTCCTGAATCAATTCCCGCTACTCCTTTATCTCTCCTGCACCCCCATGCTGGACTGAAGTTATGAGTCCAGTTTAACTGACAAATTGAGTCAGCCTTACTAATGGGCTCTATTTCGGTGTGGTATAACATCTATTTCATATTACTCACATCTTTTATTGGCATGTGACTATGTCACTCACCCTTACGGTAAATCATCCCTATGGGGTATATATCTTTGGGAAGTACTTTGTTTGCTTTTTCCCTAAATATCCAGCTCAAGAATGTAATATTACCATCATTCTCATTGCCGGATTATCAATTTGTTTTATCATTTTATTTGTCCCTGTCATATCTATAACATGAGGGTCTAACCCTGGTTCATTATCTTATTTTTCTAGCTTTTTCAAAAGTATCCAACTCAGTTTCTGTAAAAAGTATACTGTATGTACATGTTGTAATTATATTGTACCAGGCTGTAATCTTTCTCCCTTGGTTTAAATAGGGACAATTATTTCTGCTTTTCTCATGATGGCATCCGTATTGCCGAATAGGATACTTATCTGTTTGCTGACTTTATCCAGTCTGTCTGAAATATTTTTCATTGTTTCTTCAAATTTATAATGATTACATTCTACAGTTGCTTCAACAGAACAAACATATGTGCTATGTCCTTGTCCTTTTTTCTTGCAATGCTCTGAAAACTACCTACCTAATTACCCTTAGCTAATCCTACTTTATTAGTGTAATTTGGTTCATCTGGGTTAATTATAGCTCTTCCCCTAAACTGATTAATGTCTCCAGTATGGAGTTCAGTTATCACATTGTTTTTTAAGTATAGTGGTTCTTGTTTTCCTGTCTATGAGGCATCTAGATTCTCACTTCTGAAGCTCGAGCAAAAATAAAGAAACCTAAGACTTGTTTTAAGATTACTTTTATTGAAATAAACATTAAATAAGTTGGTGGAGAACAAGAACAACACCTCTCTGTGGTTCCAAGGGTACAAGAAGAAAACAAAAAATTTAAACCAGGAACCCAGAACAACTTTCTGCTGTTGCAGGCTTTTTATACTCTTAGGTCCCTCTTTGGACCCATGTATGCTTGTGGTTTTGTTGAGCTTAGAGGATTAAGGATGGAAGTTCACACCTAAAAGAACATCCTATTTCTTTGATCATTGTGGTTTAAAAAAATTGCATTGCATTCAGAGCACACCAAAACCACAAACCTGAGTCATAGATAACACATAGAAGGATGTAAGAAGTTTGTTTACAGTTCAATCTTGCTTTTCTTGTGAACGATTGTTCCATCTGGCCACACCCTCCAGGTCACATTTGTCTCTCTCTCTATGCCGTGGTCCTTCAGTTTCTGCTTGACCTGAAGAGGATAATCACAATTTTACTGCTGAATAATAGAACCTTTTCTTTTTATTTATAACACAGCACTATTGGATCAGAGATATGGTGGAGATGAATTATCTCATACAGAATGTTCATTAACAACTAATATACGGGGACTTGTATGGCACATATTTCATATCACATGGACACGGTGAAGTTTCCCGTAAGGAGATATCTATTTAACATCTAGGAAAAGAGTCTCTATTGTTAGTGTTTTCTGCCATGAGAAATCCTTCAGGTTTCTCAAAAACATGCTGTGATATATTACTTATTAACTTGTGAAAGGGAAAAAATATGCTGGTGAGGAAACAAGTAGCTTGTCTTGCAGATGTACCTACATTAAATTATAACTATAAGTTGTTATAACTGTAAATTAATGAACGTATAGTGCGTACATGAATACATTACATTTGGAATACTTCTGTCATTTTCTGTCAAAAATAGCAACTTTGCATGACTTGCATTACCTGCTGTAAAATGGCTGCATGAGAAGCAGGATCAAACACACTATTGTCTCCTCGAATCTTCAGTCTCAGTACTTGCTGTTTCACTGTATATGCTGTAAAAGACACAATGGACTATTACTACTAAGTGTGGATGCTTTATGACTTTCACAAATTAATTATAACGTTAAACAAAAACCAACAGACTCACGAATGTGACAGAAGAAATAGAATTGGCTGTTGCATGGTTTATCCTCTAACAAGCTGTTATCTAGAAAACCACAGTTGTCATTTCCATCGGCATTATTTGGATAGCCAGGATGCCATGGAAGCCCAGATCCATCATCCCCATTTACCCAAGTCCAAGAATACCTGAATATGCCAATCCAAGTAGTGCCCAGGGGTGACACATACTGTTGAAACTCACTGTTGTCAGATAAATTTTTTGGGCTGGCCAAATCTAAGTAATTTTGCAAACAGTAAGAACGACTTCCCTTCCAGTTCAATAAAGGAGAAGAGAACGTAATAAGCCCTCCAAGGGTAGCTGTAAAATAATAAAGTTCCAAATATTCGATTAAAGTGAAAGACAACATGAATTTAGAAAAGAACACACAGCATGTCCTCAATCAGTAATCAGCAAGACATTAGAGACTTTAGCAAATAGTGCTTGGAAATGTGACATAATGCCATGGTAATGTAGCCATCCTCTGTACTTGATGGATGGACAGTTGGGTTACAGCCAGAATTCATTAAATCAATAATACTAACAAAGTAAATCAAAAAGCTTACCACATATGAACGGTTTCAGATCTGAGCAGTTATAATCTGACCAGGATCCATCTGTCTCCATTGCAACACATGTTTGATTCCCACCAAAATTATCAGGCTGTCCAGGGCTCCATTGCATGGAAATATCTATAGTCATTGACAGCTGATAAATGGAAAAGTACCAGATGTCTATTTCGTTGTACAGTCCGATCCAGCCAGTTACTGTGAGACCATGTCGCTCTGCCTCAGCGGTCAACCTTTCCCAGTTATCTGCTGTCACCACCAAAGCTAAACTTTGATAGTTATTAATACAGTACGTTTTTGCATTTGACCATGTCATTGGTGTTGTAATCAGAAAATAATCCAGGCGGACATTTTGCAGGGTGATTGAGAAAAAACCTGTTGCAAAATATGATATAAAATAAAAAAAATAAAAAAAAAAGATGTCATAAAAAAAATGTCATGATCATATACTTTTGTGTACCATGGATACCTGACCAGGATATTTAAATGTAGGTCTTCCTAAACTTTTTCCACAAATTTGGTAGCACATAATTGTCTAAAATGTCTTAGAATGTCTAAGAAGAACAAACTTATTCCAACAAGACAAAGCAAGCTCCATAAAGAAATGGCCTTATAATGTTAAAAAGATACAATTCCACATTCATCAAGTACTGTTATAAACAGGCAACCCCTAACTTACAAAGTTAATTAATCAACTTTACTTAGATTGAACACCATTGTCTTTAGATCCTTTAGAACAAACCAGTTTTCTTGCATCATAATGAGAATAATTGCTTAAGAAAATTACTATAACATACATGAAATCATTTTGGATATTTCACACTACATTAGAAGTTTTTTCACTTTGCCAAAACTGTTTTAAAATTCTTCAGTAGGAGCTCCAAACATTAATTGTTAAAAAAATGTGATGTATTAATATGCTCTTACCAGTGAGACCCAGGAGAAAAAGATTCAGTTTCATGATGTATGAGTAGGAGGGAAGTACTAAAACAATGAACAGAACCGATAAGTAAAAGTTAATAATGTTTTTTTAATAAAGCTAACTGATCTTATTCTTAACATTTCCATATTGAACTGAACAAATTTCAGTTAATCATACGTTAATTATCAGTTTTTCTTTGCAGCATCACAGAACTGTCTTCAAAGGCATAAAGTCAAAGTTTTTCAGTAAAGTCACAACATTGCAGAGTCCCGTAAAGTTCAGTACTTCATCTCAAGAAGCTGCCACTACATGGAATTAAATAGCCTGCGTCCTGCCTCAGTACGGTCCCAGAGTGGTGTAGAGACAACAAACTATCATTTATCTTCTGCCTAACCAAGAAGGCTCAGTAGCACCTTGTTTTCCTAGAGCCAGTGTCCCATTCTCACCACACAGTAAAAAAAAAATCACCTGTTTTAGTTTTTAAAAACCAGAAAATTACTATAAAAGCTCTAACACAACGTGAGCTGCAAAGGCAAAAACCTACCTTAAATGTAATAATATAAAGACTGCTATTTCTTGTATATCTCCTCCTGACTGTCTTCAGTCTCCACTTTTCTAAAATCTTTACTGGCTACTGTGGCTTTACAATAATGCAAACCTGTCGTTTTATTGAGTTTGTTGACATTGGGAGGGTGAGATTTTTTTGACACTGATGACAATCTGATTTTCATTTTATTTTCTTTTACAAAGACATTGTTTGAATCAGCCTCCTTTATTTGAACAAACCAAAAACCATGGAAATGAAGGGAAATGCACAAGTCCTTCAAAGTTCTTTCTTGAATAGGAAAATGGAAAGTTTAAAGGAATGGTTTACTTGATTGTTTTTTTTTTTTTTCTTAATTTTTCTTTTCTAGTTATCTGGTGTTTTTCAAATAAATGCATTAATTGGTGTTTTGATTACCATGGTAGTTGGTGAAATTTTTGTCTTAAAATGAGCCTAATCATTCATTTTTTCAGAAATGTATTTGGAGTGCTGGTTAAATGAAATGTCATGCTATGTATATTTTTGAATGTTTAGTGGATAAGTGCTGTTATGAAACTGATGGTAAAAGTTACTGTGATTCCACTGACTGAGACAGCAGCCCAGAAGAACAGGAAATGGCCACCCTGTGAGAACTGTAGGCTTTCAAAGAGGTCAAGACCCCTTTAGATGTTCCAGCATACTTAGCCCCATGGCAATGGTATAAAAAGAATGAACTTTTCTGTTTTTTTGGGGGGATGTGGTAGCTTAGTGGTTAAGGCGTTGGACCACCGATTTGAAGTTTGAATTCCACGTCCACCAAATGCCCACTGCTGGGCCCTTGACCAAGGCCCTTAACCCTCAATTGCTTAGTTGTATAAAAACGTAAGCCACTCTGGATAATGTTTGCTGCCAAATGCTGTAAATGTAAACCTCAAAACAGTACTTTAATGATGATATCAGAGGTCTGGACTGTGGTCAAACTAGCATACATCCTAGAAACTATTCAATACAACTAGTTTAGAAATTGAAAACTCAATTATATTTTCTTAACACCTTGTATGGTAATGCAAATGAACCAGCACGGAAATACCTGCCAATTATTTAGAAAATTATTGAGTCTGGAACTGGCAAGAGCACAAAATGTTGCTACAGATGAGCAAATGCTTTTTTCTGGGGCCACAATTCCTTGTGGGAATCCTAACATGAGCCTGAAAGGGTCAATGAAACACACGGTAGCTTAAAATTATGTCAGGTGGCATGAGCAGATGCAGTTGCAAATTCCTTGGTTCTGGTAGATGGAGTTTGTTGTTGATCCCATCACTGACATGATGGACGGAATTATAGGACTGTTGCCATGCTAAGCATCTATAAGTGCATGTGATAGGTAGCATATAAGTAATAAGAACATGGGCAGAGTTGATATTTGATTACATCATCTCATTCTACAGGACTGGCATTCAGACTAAATATGGGGGCATTACATGGAGAGAGAGAGCACAGACAAGAACCAATCATGGCAACCTTGAACACATTAAGCCTATATGCCTGCACAGGACTTTGTTAATCCAGACCAAGTGGCTGGTTTAAATAATGCAAATGTTAAAAGCCTTAAAAAAGCAACAAACAGTAAACAGGTTGTACTGTAAAAAAAAACAAATATTTTAGGAAATAACTTTTAACAGTAAAAACAACAGGTGGAGAAAGAATCAGTATTTCCCGGCATACAACAAAATGCTTCGACACTTTGCATGGCAAATAAATAAAAAAAAAACGATAGGTAAACTGATGCAGTTCAGGGTGTCATCACTGGCAAACAAAGGTCAAGTAACACCACAAGAAAAACAACATTTAGATCGATTTCTTTTAATAACTCAATTTCTTTTATTTGTAGATTGATTTATTTTTTTTTAAATAAGGGTAGATATACACAACAATATAGTTCATTTATATAATTTGAGACTTGCTATCTGATAAAAATTACTAAAAAGTCTTTTCAGTGTACAAGTAAAAATGGGCAAGCACTAAACTACACTCATAATGTGGAGATCATCTTTTCGTGTCTTTTTGAGCTATTATAATACCAAATTACTTAATTAAACCAGTTGTGTACAGTGTATGGGCAATGGAATGGTCAGAAATCCCCCTACAGATGACACAGACGGATTTTCATTCATGCAATTCCTAATTTGAACAAAACCAAAGAGCATGGAAAGAAATGGAAATTTAAAATCTGGTGTCCTTACTTTGAAGGCAACTCTACTGAGCAGACATGTCACTAAAATGATCAATGCCACCAGCGCATGATTTGACAAAACCTGAGGTATGAGAACATGAAAGGAAAAAGATGAACGAGCTAGTGGACAGGGAAGAAGGTCCTTGAACATATACAACAGTGCTCTGAGCCTACTTGACTCTGTTTAGGATAAGCGATACACAACAATGGATGGATGGAGTTATTTTGTCTTTTTTGTATTCATATTGAATACCTTCACTTCTGTCTTATTCATTTGGAAACCTACAAATTCCATGTCTGCAGAAGGAGATGGAGTAAATCTAGTCCTTATTATTATCACAGCAAAAAACAAGTCCTGGACAAATCCACCTCTAAAGCTTGAGTCTGGAGTTATGACACAACTGGCAACCTGCAGACAATGTTGACCAGTAACAAATAATAAATTTTCACCTTTCTCTGACCCATCTGGACAACTATGTGAGGATGCTGTTTATAGACTTCAACACAATCATCTCACAGCAACTGACAGAAAAGCTGAGACTCCTCCTGAGTTTTTGACTGTCCCCTTTCCACCCTCCCTCTGCAACAGGATCTTGGTTACCAGTCTATCAGGATTCAGGCTGTGTTCAGTCCACTGCTGTTTATGTTGCTGACTCATGACTGAGCAGCAAAATACTACTACAAATACGATGATGCTACAGATCTGAGACTCAATGTGGGCAACAATATCTGTTCATCATATAGGGAGCATGTGCAGCAGCCCAAAGAATAGTGTAGAGACGACAATCTATCTCTGATCTTCTGCCTCCAGATCCAACTCCCATCCTCACCACCTTCTACAGAGGATCATAGTGTTGTGGAAGGCTCAATAAACAAATGTCAAATGTACAAAATGTACTCAAATGTCTCAATAAACAAACCCTACGGTCATACAGGAGAAGGTACCAGAGCTTCCATCTCACCACCAACAGCAAAATGATCTTCCCTGAGGTAGTGACAATACTCAACCCTAACCCAGTATCAACTTTTTTGCTGCTAACTAAATATTTTAATATTTTAATAATAAACTACATTTATTGCTTATTGTAGTATTGTTACACTAGACTGTGTACTGGCTCATACAGCACTGTCTAGTTCTTGACCATAGTACATTTTTTTTGTTGACCCATTCAGGGACTCAGAGACTGGGATAGTGGACACTCCACAATAAGGTTTTCAAAGTAGGAAAGTCTTCATGAAGAGTATCCAATTTAACAAGACACTTATATATCCAAAGTTTTGTTTTACTATAGTAGTACATTCTATAGTACTTATAGGCAGAAATGAAAGAAAATAAAGATATAAAACATTAAACCATTTAAAGGCTACTGTGTCTTACAATAATGCAAAAATGTTCTCTGATCGAGTTTGTTAACATTGGGGTGGCGAGAATTTTCCACACTGATGCCTGATCTGATTTTCATTTTGACCTTTGCTAAGACATGTCTCCTTATTTGAACAAACCAAAAACCATGTAAATGAAGGGAAATGCACATGTCCTTGTGTATCTTTAGAGTTCAGGAGAGAAACACGAGACAGACTTGATTAATCTTTCGTTCTCTTTTTAAAAAAGAAGGCAGAAATTGAAGACTTGGCACCTGGACATTTCGTTTGATGTTCCAGTGTACTTGTTCCCATGCTAATGGTACACATTAAATAACGTGAGAAATAAATGAACATCTCAAAGCTATTCAAAATAGTACTTTAATGATTATTAGACATTTAGACAGAAACAGCTCAAGCTGAAATCAGACATCACACATGTTGATGTGATACTTGTACCATGTACAAGACTGTGCTTGCTGCCTACAATAAACCATTTCAGCCATCTAGTTTAGAATTTTAAAAACAATTACCTTTTCTTCACAATTGAGATGTAGCTGAAAATGAAACAACCAGAAAAAACAACAACAACAACAACAAAAAAAAAAACAGATTATGGAAAATCCTGCTAATTGTTAACAAAATTATATTTCAAACAGCCAAGCGCCCACGAAGTTGCTACTGATTCCTTTTTTTCTATGGCCACAATTCTTGCACGTAAATAGCAATGAAATGGCAATGACTGACACCGTGTGGATATGAAGACAATTACAGCTAAATGTTAAAACCACCTCACTCACTCACGTTACACTTCATATCTAATTATGCTAGCTCAGCAACTCCATGCATCCTTTCCGGACATGACAAACATTAAAGCATAAAACATAACTATGTATGTTTCTGTGTATTGATATTTATTACTCATGTGAACAATTTGCAGTCTACAGTCTGTTTAAACCTTACTCAGTCCTCGTTATGGATTTGGTATTACGCTGAAACTTAACACCATTGATTTTATTTTTTATTTCAGTCGGTCCAAATCTGGCTTGCTTGATAAGATGTCAATCAGCAAACGTTGCCATATTTCCTTTCACCTGATGGTGGCAGCAGAGTAGCATAAAGTCGTGGAAAACAGTGAGAAGGGGCAAATTTTAAAAAACAGGAAACCACTGAGCACTGCAATCCTCACCCCTGTTGTCCTCAACTCTTCAACTCTTCAACTCTTCCAAAGTGCTATATTTTATTTGAATATCTTTATGCTATATGTAAATTGGTATCTCCCAAACCTGTCAAACCGAAAGAAACGCACACACACACACACACACACTTTCTTTTACAGTCAGTAAATTTTGCTATAGCTAACAGAATTAAAATGTATAGCATTTAAAAATTCAGGTTCAACCCAGATTATGTCTTCTTAGTTAAAAGTAAATGATTTTATATTAATAATTTACATGGGTAACTGGAGCACAACATATTATAACATTTATATAAATATGTATAAATATAAATATAAATATAAATATATATAATTAAATACATTTTTAATTTTAATTTTAACATTTCATGCTAGAAAACTTAAAAGAAATTAGACTGTAGTGGGATATTATACATGGCTATTCTCTGGTTAACATATACAAGCTGCTTTTAAGAGATTCATGAGATATTTGATAAATAAATTTAGGGAAACTTTAATCTACACTCCTTACACCTAGCTACCCATTATGATAATTTACCCCCCAAATGATTAAAAAAGGCCTTGAGTGGACACACAAATCCTGTGAGTGAGTTTAAAAGTGAGTTTGACCTCACCACCGTCACCTCTAACACCTCTTAAGGAGTCTAAATCTACATTTGGATTATGCTACATTTGGATAATGCTGCACAAATCAAACTGATTGTATATATAGGTACAGTGATGTGGGAATGCAGAAGCAATTCTGACCACCTGCCTGAATGCTGTAGCTGGAATGTTATAAGCTGAATAATATATAAAGGTATAGAGGCTACAGGGTATTGATACGTTTCTTGTGAAAGATGTATCCATCTTGTTGCACCCTCCAGGTCACGTTTATCTCCCTCGTTAAGCCATTTTCCTTCAGTTTTTGCACAACCTGAAGAGCAGAATCAGGATTTTACTAGTGAAAGTTAAATTTCATTTATACCACTGAAAATTAGATTCTGATTACTCAGAAAGTAACAGCAGCACAAACTGTTCTGACTGTTATTCAGTATTAATGTGCTTGTTCTAATACATTAACGTGTGTATAGTAACAGTTAATTCACAGGGACTACTTCACAGGTATGTTGGAGGCACTACTTAATCTTCAACAACTACTACTACTACTACTACTACTACTACTACTACTACTACTACTAATGGTTTAATCTGTTTCTTCATTCATTAATTTGCAATAAACCTTTGTGCACCATAAATCTGGGGTAAGACTTTAGGTTTTATGTTATCAGAAAGTATACATTATTAGTGAATCTAGCAAAATGTAGTGACTTACCTGCTGTAAAATGGCAGACTGAACGACAGGATCAAACACACTCTGGTCGCCTTGAATCTGCAGTCTCATTACTTGATATTTCACTTTATACACTTTAGAAGAGACAGACAAAGCACAGGCTTATTAATTCCTTTTTGGGAATTCAAGTCTGCCACAGACAAGATGCTTTAGAGTTGTAGGACATATGGCAGTAACCCAAAAACTGAAAGACTCACGTGTGTGACAGAAAAAATTGTATAGGGTGTTGCATTGTTGATCCACTAACTGGCTGTTAGTTGCAATAGCACAGTTGTCATCATGATCAACATTATTTGGTAAACCAGGACCCCACTGGAGTGGCACAGACAGGGACCCATCCGACCACATCCAAGTGTCCCTAAACAGGCCGAACCAAGAAGTGCCCTGGGCTGCCGCCACTTGTTTTAACTGAGTGTTCTGTGTGCTAGTGATGGCTCTGGCTAAATCCGTGTGATGTGTCCGGCAGTATGTCTGACCTCCCCACCAACTCATGAGAATTGTGTAAGAAAAAATCGCTCCTGTGGCAGCTGTAAAAACACAATAGTACATATATATGTTAAAAGAAAAAATAGAAAATGTTGCTAAATTATCAAAGGCTGTGCTTTAAACATATCTGTATTACAGTGTCTATGACTCTTGTCTATTCTTTCTCTGCTAGAATGCACCAGAATGTGGTACAAACCCATTGTGATAACTTTGATATACAGACTCTCCTGCCCCATAGTAATTATGTAATCAATAATTATGTATAAAAATGCAGCTGCATAATCTTGATGAGCATGAGATAATGGAGACCCTCTTTAGGTCATAAGGTGATGACTTGGCAAGGAAACATCCTGTCATAGTTGTTTTTCTGTGTACATACAATAAAAAGAGACTGAATCTGGATAACTCAAAATGGAGATGTTTGCATGGCTTACCATCGAAACATATGAAGGGATTTAAATTTGTGCATTGATAATCTGCCCAGGATCCACTTGAGTCTATAGCACAACATGATTCTTTTCCACCCAAGTTATCAGGCTGTCCAGTGGCCCAGAAGGGTACGGTGTTATTCATCCGATAGACCACTTTATTGGACCAGTACCAGTCTATGACATCGATGTACAGTCCAACCCAGCCAGTCGTTGCCAGACCTTTGCTTTCTGCTGCAGCGTTCAGCCTGTACCAGTCATCGGTTGTCATCACCGTTGCCAGACTAAGATAATTGCTCTTGCAGTATGCATTTGCATCTGCCCATGTTGAAGGTACTGTGATCATATAATATTCATGACGGACAGTTTGCATGGCGACTGGAACAACACCTGTTGCAATATTTCATTTTAACAATGAGCATCTCATGGATAAACATCAGACACTGGTGAACAACATGAGAAATCTCCCACTAATAAACTGATTTCATTGCCTTCCTTAAATTAACCCCAACTTTATTATTATTATTATTATTATTATTATTATTATTATTATTATTATTATTATTATTTAAATTCACTGGGAGCTCAGA